>JABUQX010012802.1:0-14035 GCA_015478945.1 Trachelipus rathkii | reverse complement strand
CCTTGTTATGTTCAGTCGATCAATGTTCGTATATTTATTGAGTTTAAAGCTGGTCTGGTTTGCCCAGCTATCTGTTAATCTATTAGTTATTAATCAATATACGTCGACGTACATCCGGACTCGGAACATGCGAATTGGTACATTTATCGACATAGTTGATTATACTGAAAGGGTATCCCCTTAGTAGAAGGCAAGCAGGCGAAGTTATCTTGTTTGGTGGTATATTTAACTGTGATTTTTGATGTTACTGTAGATTTTTAATGTGGGTGTTAATAATGCTGCGTTGGCATTTTTAACATTTAGCATTTGAAGTTTTAAATAAATTTTAATGCTTTTTCAGAGAAATTGTTCGTATTGTCCTGTTTTTTTTAGAGTTTGTCGATGGTTTTGTTTATATTTTCTTCGTTAAATTTAAAGGGTGTCACAGTTGATCAGGTTCCTGTTTAATTTTTTTTACTTCAGCATCAAATGATTCCCAATCCGAGCACAATATATATTAGCCCTATTATATGATGTTTTAACCAATTGCTTCTTTATATATTTCTGGGGAGTTAGGAGCTGTAATTAAGGTCATACCTATTATCAGTTGTCTTAACATGTATGCCTTTGGAAAAAGTTCCATCATCATTATTTTTTGATCTAAACTAACCAGACATTAACATTAAGTTCAAATGTATTGTCTTCTTTAAGTTCATATATATGAAATGCTAATTATCTAAAATCTAAAGTCAAAATCTATTTGTAATTTTAATTTTTTTAATTCTGTGTTAAATAATTCATTCAACTGTTAGAATCATAACTCTGAAGATGTCGAGTTGGTTTACGGACCAAACCAGTCCAGATCTAATTAATAAATATGTCTCATACTTTCTTTTGCAATTATTTCTCTGACTAGTATTAAGGAAATTAATTGAATATCAGAAGAAAATATTAGGGAATTGCAAAATTAAAAGTAAAATTATATAAAAAATGATATTTAAATTTCTTATTATTTATTATTGTTAAGAATTAACTTTAAAGCAGAAACTACTACAAAACAAATTAACTAAATTTGTTTAACCAAAAATTTAAAAAAATTTAAAAAGATCCAAATTTTCCCTTCTATAATGATATTTTTTTGAGTATTGAATGTTGTGGTGTATGGAAATAAGTTGCTCTCTTGTTTTTTTTCATGTGTGGGGGATTAAAACCCGGTGTCTCTTATCCTCCAATCAAGTTACCCGCTTCTGAAAAGAGCTTTTTCTGAAAAAAAAACTTTTTCAAACTTTGAGACCCATAGAAACTTTATATAGTAATATTCCTATTTAGCTTAGTAAATTTATTGATTCGCTTATTCCAAAATTTTGGCTTACAGAACTAAGAGCTCAAGTATGATATGACAAGATGTGAGATACTTATAGAGAAACTCCACTTTGTTTATCAGAACCAAAGTTTTCAGTAGAATATGTAAGGTGTAGCGGAAATCGAAAAGTTCCCGGTTCCGGCCGGAACTTCCAGTCGGAACTTTTCCAAGGTTCCGGCCGAACCAAAAATTCATGGTTCCGGTACATCCTAATATATATATATATATATTATATATATATATTAATATTATATATATATATATAATATATTATATATATATTCTATATATTAATATATATATATAATATTAGTGCTAAGTGAAAACGCAATTTTATCGGTATCGGCAGTATCGGCCTTTTTTGGAGGTATCGGTATCGGGGAATTTTGTGAGTAGTAGTATCGGTATCGGCCAAATTTTGCCGAATAACCTTTAAAGCCGATACCACACATTTTACGTCTTTAAATTGATTTTGATATATTATATATATATATATATATATATATATATATATATATATATATATATATATATATATATATATATATAATATAATATATATATATATATATATAATATATATATATTTCACGTACAATATCCCGCATTGCAGAGTGGTGTTTGTAGTTGAAAGGTTTTGAGCTTTTCAACACCATTCACGGAAAGCTAGATTTGATAGGGAGGTTTTCAGCACATTGCTATCAGACGAAGAAGAATTTAAAAAATTTCTTCAAATGACTCGACTGCTTCGAGAAGGGTAGCTTCACCCTTTCTGGAAATTAAAGTTTCCAAATTTCTTCTTTTTTAATTTTTGAATTATATATATATATATATATATATATTATATATATTATATATAATATATATATATATATATTATATATATATATATATATATATATATATATTATATATATATATATATCCGCAATTTGTCTGATAGTTTCCCCTATCTAATCTGACCTACGTATGTTTAATATAGGCGTTTTCGTTTCTATTTGTGCTAACGAACGTAAGAAAGACTCGGGTTTGCGTTCGTTTTTGTTAAACCGCAAAATCGTAAAAAATGCTTAACAAACGTAAGGAATTTCCTCAATTCTATAAGGTTGTTATTTCCTGTGACTGAGAATTTAAGCACGTTCTTACGAAACTGTGTAAACCAAAAAAAAATAACGGCGTGGTAAGGCCCGTTTGAATTGAATGAATATTTCATTCAATAAAATCAGCTTTAAATCTAATTTATATTCAAATCGATAAACTCCATCACAATAAGTTGATCAATTTTTTGTAATATCAATAAACTATTTGTTATTAGTTTTATTTCTGTTTATCCGAAATCGACGAAGCTCCATTCAACAACAGCTTGATTCAATTGGTTTGGCAAAACAAAAAGTAATACGCTTGCAAGAAATTGTTGTTCGTTTTTGCACGAAATTCCGGCAATTAGTACTGGCAATCAGGAGTGCCAAAGAAGTCTTATGGAATTAAAGTGTAGGTTTAAGTGTTTTTATATATAAAAGATCCAATTTTTAAATTCTTCACCTTTAGAAGCATTTAAAGAAATGGAGAATTTTTTGAAGAGATATACGGTGCCTATTGAGGTTCCATAGTGATCTCTGACAGCTAAATTCTCTGGTTGAAAGTTGGGGAGATTAGTTCGAAAGGAATGCCCATTGCTGTTGAAGGCTCGCATCTTTAGGTGTAGGAAAGTTTGACTACATAGTCGATGTTACAGTTGGCACACTTATATTTGTAAACGATGTGTGACCTCAAAGTTCATGGGGATGCTTTCTTAATCTTAAAGAAACTGCCAAATTGAGTTGTTAATACAAGATATAAGAACTTGCCCATTGTGGGAAAGTTTTTTGTTTTTAAGTATTTCTTAAATCTGAAAGTGAAGATCATTGGAAAAGGGTGTCTATGTTAGGGCAGCGAGCATAATACGGAAGTTTAGGATACATTCAAATATGCAGTAGTTTTAAAGGGCGACAAGTTGTTATCGAGAAAACGAGTAAAACAAGTTTATCAAAAAAAGGTTTTGGGGATAAAGGCTAAAGCTAGAAAATTTACGGGGAAACGGTTGAATTTCTTCATGGAAAAACTTCAATCAGAACAGTAACAAAGGTTTGTGTATGCGGGACCTTAGACCTGCAATTTTTATGATTAAAGGAGATAAAAATACAGAAATTAGTTCCAAGTAAAAGTATTCAGTGGGCTTGCGTATAATAGAAGTAGGCAAGTCCCACTAATAACTTTACCATGGGACTAATTTTCTTAGTTCTATCTCCCCTTTAATCATAATTGTAATATACGAAGCGTTTAGGGATAGAATGAATTTTAGTATTTTTCTTTTGCTTTAATTTAGACAAATTTTCGTTTTTATGTCATGTCATTTGTGTTTACGCTCGATAAGAAATGTTCACACAGTTTTAGTAGTAAATTCCTGTTTCAGGGTTTTCACACTTTCTGGAAGGTCAGGGAAAAAATTGGTTCAGGAAGGTCAGGGAGCGTTTTAAGAATATGCTGAAAGTCCAGGAAAATTCGTAAAAGGTCCGGGAATTTTAAAAATTTCATAAACATATGAAGAATGATCCATGGACGAAGTTATATATTTTTTTAATATAATTTCTTTTTTCTTTCCTTACTGTATAATTGTGTAAAATGAAAGATGTATTTGATAAGTGAATGAAAAGGGTGGGCGAGGAACGAGAATGACATTCCATAAATCTACCTTCTATCCTGTTTCTTTCTATTTTAGTTCACTATTACCTACTATTCCTTCCTATTCTGTCCGTAGAGGTTGTTCCAAGTTCATACTTCGGAATTGAAGGAGAATTGGTATATGGATGTGTTAGACTGGTTGACTTAAGACTTAACGTTTATAGCTTTTTCTCTTTAGGGATTTATACTTTTTGAGGGTTTTTTTTGAGGTTTGCGAAGGTGATTTTTGGATTTTTGATGGCAGTTGACAGCCGAAAATCTCTCAACACCAAAGCATTACAAAATGTTTCTGTTCCAACCACAAAGATTGTATTTCTAAAATTCCATCTATCTGTATCTATCTCCACTCTTTCATTTTACGAAAGTTTCCACACGTCAGACCACTTGGTCCTATTCCTGCTCACAGATTTACAATGTCTCGTACTAAATATTATGGAAAGGATTCTTAAGTTCCCAGTAAATGTTGCCTACAAAACTAAGCTTTAAGGTATTAAGATTTACACATGACAAAGATATTTGCGTGATGTAAAAAGGTATTAATCCTTGATATTCAAAAAAAAAAACTTCTCAAAGATGTCACTTCGAATGAAAGTAATATTCTAAAATTCAAACTTGAATTCCAAACTGTGGCTAATCAAGATGACAGAAAAGATATTAGAAAGATGTCCTCTGAAGTAAAAGCCCTGTCCAAGGCCTCTCATCATTGGATCCTAGTATAATTTTCATCAGCCAGGACAAGGGAAACAAAGATTTGCTTTTATTGCTGAGGCATTGTATCACCAATAGCCGAATCACAGATTCTGTTGCTGATAAATCAAAAGCACAATGCACTCTAATTTTGCGGTGAAGCTCATTCTACCCTTGATTAAAATTCAAAATAATTTGGATGGGTGACTGTCCTTCTAAGAGAATGATGATTTTTTTCTTCTATAGTACCTGGGAATCAATGTTATGCGGAATTGTGGAAATTATTAAATTAGGACTGATATTTTCCCATGGAAATGCGACAGTGGAAGGAGGGTTTTCTGTAATAAAGCAATTTTAGTAGAGGAATCTGAAAAAAACATAGTCTGATTTCTCAAAGAACAGTGCACAATGCTATAAGATCTCATGAAAGTATTCATAAAGTTCCTATCACTCAAAAAATGTTGACAAATGTAAGAGCTGCCCATAGGAGATATGAAGAACATCTCAAAGAAAAAAAGAAAATTATTCATACAGATCAATAAACTTGAAGAGGAGAGAAAGAGTGTTAAAAAACAAAGTTTTGACACAAGAAGACGCTATAAAATCAAAAATTCAGATGCTTGAGAAGAAAAAAACATAAATCTCCCCATTTAGAACTTTTAGGATCACAATGGACGTTATTCACCTAGGCTATTAATGTAAGCTTTAAATTTATTTTCTTTTTGTATAAATAAAACTGCTTACTTTTGGAAAAAATAAAAAAAAAGTGCGTTGGACGGCTATGGGGAAGGTATAGGTCGATTACTAAAAAAAAAAAAAAAAATTTAAATTCATCCATGATGATGAACAATTTTTAAAGTAAATTTTCAATAATTTAATGTATGAACTGAGTAAATAGGCTGAAATAATGATTAATAGATATTTTATACGCCAAATATAACGAACACGCTGGTCAGAGAAAATTTGCGAATTTGGTCAGGGAATTCAAATTTAAATCGACCGCGATTTCGTGCTAGGTTTACTTTTGTTTTTAAACAATTGGAATCAGCTGTTGTGATGGAGCACGTGGTTTTGGAATAAACAGAAATAAAAAAATAACAAATGATTTACATTACAAATAATGGATGAACTATTTTGTGATCGATTTTATCCGCTTTGGAAAGAATAGATTTTAAAGCCGGATTTTATTAATGAAAACATTCACCAATTTCAGGACCACCAAGCCGGCCATCTTGTTTGTTTACATTTTTCGTTAGAACGTTTTAAATTCGGCAAGCCACGGGAAATAGCAACTTTACAAAATTAAGGAAATTCCTTAGCGTTTGGTGAGCATTTCTTGTGATTTTTCAGTAAGTTTGACAAAACGAACTGCCAAACTCGGAGCATTTCTTACGTTTTGTAGCACAAATAAAAAAAAAGAAAACGGCTATATATATATATATATATATATATATATATAAATATATATATATATAATATATAATATATATATATATATATATATATATATAATTTTTTAAATTATTTTATTTTTAATAAACGTGATGAATCTTAATGAGCGAGCAAGTTATGACCTGGCCAATGCTGCAGTGAAGAAAATAGTATGGTTTCATTAACCAGTGCTTCGATATATATATATATATATATATATTATATTATATTATATATATATATAATATATATATATATATATATATATTCCCGTATATATATTAGGCCATATTTATAGAGATAAAAGTCGGTATCGGTATCGGGTATCGGCATCGGTATGGTAGTGAAAAAATTGTGAGTACTGTATCGGTATCGGACAGATAAATTTTTGGTATGGTGCAACACTAATATATCTATATTTATATATATATATATATATATAATTATATAATATATATATATATTTATATTTATATATATATATATAATATTATATATATAATTAGAGGCCAGCGTTTCCATTATCCGTCATATGTATCTTAAAAACTACTAATGCTAACACTAAAAAGGAATACATTTTCTGAATCACCGTAAAACGTTAGCCGCTGGTAACGTATAATTAAATGTAATAAATGAGTAATAAATAACAATTAAATATGTTACCGGTAAAATGATAAATTCTGTCAAAAAATGTGCAATCTCTAAAAAGAGTTCATTATAACGGGGTTATAAATTTGTAACGGGGTTTGTAACGGGGTGTCTGAAATCAAAAAAATCTTCTTTCCACGTACTTAATATATATATATATATATATATATATATATTATCTATATATATATATATAATATATATTATATATATATATAATATATAGTATATATATATATATATATATATATAGGGGCAAAAAGGGGGCTCCGAGCCGACGGGGAACATAGGGGGATGTTTTCATACCCCCCATAGGGGAGGGCGAGAACCCCGCCGACACCCCCAACTACCAAAGAGCGGGGGGTTCCGGAGACCCCTCCCCGGAGGGGGGAAAATTAATCCTACCCCGTAGGTTCCCGGGAAGGCAGAGAGAACTCCGGGGACTCCTGCCATCCGGGGCGGTATAGACCTTGGGTATTCTTTTTATTTAAACACGCACCCTTATTTAAAGGCAACAATAAAGGTTTAGTTAATTAAAAATAAGTAAAATTACTCTTCTTTTCACTTTTATTAACTTTTTTTTAAATATCGCTTTTTTTTAATTTTTTAAAAAGTTTTCCAGATAACTCTTTACGCTGATTCCAATAATGTATTCCGTTTTACTGTAAGCATTAATAAGTTTTTAGATACATATGACGGACAATGGAAACGCTGGACCATATATATATATATATTATAAGTATATTATATATATATATATATATATATATATATATATATATATAATTATATTATATATTATATATAATATATATATATATATATGACCAGAGGATGAGATCCTAGAAGAGGATAGCCCTGCTGGTGGGGCCGCTACCTGGGTCAATGATGAAATTACATAACTATGCAACCCACCAATGGAGTTACTGAGGTGAGAAGTTACGCTAGAATACAACTGCTGAGGAGCTGGAGGAGGCCCTACTTGAGTAAGTAGAAGGAACATTGGAAATATGAATAAAATTGTTGAGGGAAGGGTGAACACGAGTAAGGGGATTTAGTTCCCTTAAAACAGCTATAAGTGGTAAATGAATTCCACCCGGTGCCATAGGAGTTTCAAGAGTGATTTGTAAGGCATGTATATAAACTTCAAAGGATTTAGAATTGGGGTGGTGTTTTCCTCTTACAAAAATAACAATAAGGATTATCAACATAATTGTCATTGACATGACCAAGTGAGCATATTGAGCAACATGGGTAAGATTTACAGGAAATTTAGAAATTATGGTCCCAAGTGGCGCAAGGGACCCAGCATTTACCTGGGAAGGACCCCAAACTAATAATGTCATCGAAGGGAATCAAAGTCTTTCAAGGGAAGTGGGGGATGTAATCGAGAAACGAAGCTCAGTACCCCTTCCAAGAATAGCCCAAGTGCCCTCTATAAGTAACTTCCCAAAAGGTGATTCATAAGTTACTCTAGAGGAATTTGCAAAAATACATTGACCATCCCTACTCTGTACAACGATTATATCCTCAGTAGAACCAAAAGCGTGACTGTGCAGCAATACTCCCATCCACACCAGCCCTCTCCCCCATCCCCTCTTCAGCCCCTTGGGTACAGGTTGAGATAAAACTATCTTGGATATCCGCAACACTGCCACTCCTCTTCCCACCTAAAAGGGTGGTGGCTGACTACCATCCTCACAAGGTGATGATTCCTCCATCAGCCCCAAATTCCAAGAAGACGGTGTTCTCCGCCATTAGAGAAAAACGGAAGGACTATGCCATGAAGCCCAGCATTACGAAAAATAAAAAAATAAATAAATAAAGTAAAATAAATTAATGGTAATAGTAGTGGAGGGGTGCGACCCCTGATTTTTATGAAAATCACAGGATATACTCTAAAAAAAAATAACAATGAATAGTGAAAATGAAAATCGTCTCTCTCTAGGAAAAAAAGTTACAGCCTCTCAAAGTTTGAATTTTCCCATAGGATTTTCTTATAAAAAAAAAAAAAAAAAAAATTAAATCACATGATATATATACTTGAAAAAAATAATAAAAAAGCTTAAAAAAAAAATGAAAATAATTTAAGTCATTAGGAAAAAAAGTTACTGCTTCTCAAAGTTTAAAATTTTCCCATAAGCTTTCTTATAAAAAAAATTAGTCAGCCTCACACTCGTTTTAGGGTCATCCTAGTTCAGGTTATAAGATTAAGTAATTGTATTTAGCAGTGCAGAGGGGTGTCACACCCCAATTTTTATAAAAATCACAGATATATACATAAAAAAAATTAATGAAGAATAATGAAAACTAAAATCGTTGCTCTCTTTAGGAAAAAAAGTTACAGCCTCTCAAAGTTATTAAAACTCCCATAGACTTTTCATTTTTGATCCATCAAGGTTAGGTCTCACTTCAGGTCCTCTAGTTCAGGTAATAATAAGTTTTGTTAGGTATACAGAGAAAATCTATGTAGAATTAACAAATCTTATCATAACCTGAACTAGGATGGCCCTAAAACGAGCACGAGGCCCACTAAATTTTTTTATAAAGCCTATGGGAAAATTTTAAACTTCGAGAGGCACTAACTTTTTTTCCTAAAGACAAATCATTTTCGTTTTTTTAAGCTTCATTATTATTTTTTTAGAGTATATCTTGCGATTTAAAAAAAAAAAAAATAAATTTCATAAGAAAATTCTAGAGTTTTAACAACTTTGATAGGCTGTAACTTTTTTTCCTAAAGAGTGCAACGATTTTCGTTTTCATTATTCTTCATTACTAGTTTTTTAGAGTATATCCTGTGATTTTTATAAAAATCGGTGGTGACACCCCTCTACACTACTATTACCAAGATTTGTTAAGTATACATAGATTTCCTCTGTAACAAAAATAAATATAACCTGAACTAGAGGGCCTGAAATGAGCCCTAACCTGGATGGATCAAAAATGAAAAGTCTATAGCAGTTTTAACAACTATGAGGCTGTAACTTTTTTTTCCTAAAGAGAGCGACGATTTTCGTTTTCACTCTTCATTATTATTTTTATTAGAGTATATCCTGTGATTTTCATAAAAATCGGGGGATGACACCCCTCTGCACTACTGTTACCTAAATTGATTTTATCCACGATATGATGAATATCTCCCGGATAACACTAAAAAACACCATTAACGATCCTACAATAGGTTAAACCATAGTTTACCGTGGTTAAACTTTCACTAAGCTTTCCAGCGATTGGCACAACAAACACCAGCAAAATCGCATACAAATATTACAAAAGTCCCTCCGAGTCTCCGTCCATTTGCTCCGATTCTCCGACCCTGTTGTAGGGATGCCGCAAGAGGACCGATATATATATCGATATATAGTATCGAAAAAATATCGATGATATTTTTTCAGCCGATATGTCGATATAATTTCATCGAGTATTTTTTCTTAATGTGACTTGAATCAACTCGATATCATTTTTTTAACTACAAATTTTGATTATCTTCCTTTTTCATAAAATATTACATTTATGCAAAATGTGTGTATTTTTCCAGCGCACTTGGATGATGGGGACATTTCGTCTGGCCTCATGAGTAATAGGAAAGCGAGGCAGATTTATACAAGAGAAGAAGTAAGGCCTAAGAGAAGAACAATTTTCATGAAATATGCTACTATGAATATACCTATTGCGTATTTCAATTAGATATTATCAAAAATAATGAAACGTATCCATATAATACAGGACAATACTAGTTTGGTGTTAAAGGTTAAATCTTTAATTAAAGTCAATTTAATTTGAAATTAACAAATGTGCAAAGTTTATATGTGAAAACTATCCATTGCAATGATTCCATAGCTTTCTGAATAATCGCCTCCTAATAAGCACTCAGGGCCATTATTAGTGTTTACTTTTAAAAAGTCAATAGATAATATATATATATATAATAATATATATAAATTAATTACCATATATATATATATATATTATTATAATATATATATACTATCATATTATATATATATAATATATTTATTTACTATAATTAGTTTTATTAAAAAGAAATTGCATACGTTAGGAAAAACTTGTTAAGAAAATTGTTGATCAATTAATAAATCAATGTAGCATGTAAATTGACATGTTTAAAGCAAAACACTAGGGGTAAAGCTTATATCGTGGCGAAAGGATCTAGAAAAAAAAATGACCTTGGCAGGCTGCAACAATTCTCGATCCCAAGATTTAAAAACTCTGCATTTCAATCTTCCTGATTGCTGTGTTATTTCGGCATCTAAATGTATCCTAAACACTAAGTAAAGAATGTCGCTCGAGAATTACTAATAGAATTTGAAATCAGTCTTCCTTCCCAATCAAAGAGATTTCTAGTACTTTATATGTTGACCTTCGGAATGTTCATGAAAAAGAATCTGCTAAGAATACCCCAAATTCTCCATACTATGCAAGCAGTTCGCCACAATGAGGTAAAATTATACTTAACATCGCCTTTTCTCACCAAGGAAATTGATACATTAAAGTTTTGATAAAATAGTAAAAATCTCTTCCCAACTCCCTACTTATGGTTATAGTATAGCGATGAAATATTTCACTGTCAATGCAACTTCTGTCCTTATCGGAAAGTCACGGTTACTTTTAGTTAAATACTATTTGTTTGAGACGAACGATAATTTAGACTTAACATTTCTGATCAGCTTAACTCAGTTAGTATGTTAAAAAGGACGCGTGAAGGAAAATTGTTAAATAATATAAATATATAGAGATATACAGATTGCACACGACTTGTATATATATATAATATATATATATTATGTTTATTTTCAATTAAATTTAATATATATATGATAATATATACTTAGATATGTAATATATATATATACTCATATATCAGAGGTGGCACTTCGGCCTTTAGTCCGCTAGTCCCTGTCCGCTAGGTCGCTACCGAGCCGGACTACCAGGATAGGGGCGGCTAGCGGAGTGCCGGAGACATTGAGGGAAATATTAGCCGGACTTGCACGTTTGCGATCAAAAGAAAGTTCGCTCTTTTCGTCCGCACCTTTTTGAAGAATGAAGTATAGTTTACTTTATTAAGAATTTATTATTGTTATAATAAAAGAAATTAACTTTTTTCATTTTACAGTTTATACACTAATTATACTTTTGGTCTAAGACTTATTGTTTTTTAATGAATAATTAAACCTTCGAAAACCAATCTCAACCTCCTAAAAGGTAAACTATATATATGAATAAATAACATTTAACTTGATTTTATAGACTGAATGGCTATCTAACCTCATCTATAATTTTTTAATTACATTATATTATTACTATAAATAACTAGGCAAAATATCTAAATCAATTCTGTCTGTAAAACCCAAATTATATATATATAGTATATCGTATAATAAATATATTATATCATATATAATATATACTATATATAATATCTATATATATAAATATATATATATATATAACGATACTATATTACTTTGGTATACTACTAGATTGACTGAACATGTACTCTCTAAAGAAGTGGAAGAACATCTATTTGACAGAGCTGAACTACACGAGCTGAACTACAAAGCTTACACTGCAGAGCCGAACACACCCTATGTTTAAAAATGTGTTGTAGTTTTCGTCAGAGCTACAGCCACGCTTTACAAGCGCGCCGATTATCACTTTCCAAATCCACAAGATGTGCATCCTCTTCCACCAGATTAGTGCCAAAATATAACCCAGTATACCAAACCCATTAAACCATACCGATTGGCCTATATTTACAGGTGTTTAGAAGAGGGCCAATGTAAGTTTGTTTTGAATGGTCAGAGGGTAGAACCCCTGTTCATGGGTGGCTAAGGTTCTGTCGGTATTTGAATAGCTTCTGATTGGTTATACCTTTGGATCAAGTACAAGGGGTATCTCGGTGTATGACGATGTAATGGTAATTGGTTCGCCTCATATGACTTGGGTAAGTGGATTTGTCAAAACATTGGTTGAAGTGTTTATTGCTCTGGATTATTTAAAGTTTGGTTTTATAAAGAATGCATGGCTGTTTTTGTTTGTGCTTTGGAGTGGTTGCATTGCCGAATAAGGCGATGTTAAGGTTTTTTTGATATCGTGGGTTTGGTAGGTGTTGAGAATACTCCCATTGATCTGTCTTCGGATTTAAAGCTTTAACTATGCCTTAACTGGTCTCTAATTATTTTTCAAAATTTGAAACTTTGTAAATTTGGAATTTTGGTTCGAACATACTAAATCGCATATTCCTCCTGAAAATACAAGTCTAGAAAACGTGATTTTGCATATGTTTAGAAAGTTTGCTGTGAGAGGAACACTAGCGCTGTTCTTCGGATTAAAGCTGTTAAAACCTTTTTTACTAACAGTTCTAACTATTTTGTCAAAAATGGTTAAAATGTAAATTTTTGGATATTTTGTTGTTCGAACATACAAATGGCTTCCTCAAATACAAGTCGTAGAAAAGTATATGGAACTTTTTTAGATTGGGTATACCTGTGAGGCAATACTATGGTCTTCGGATTGTAATAGCTGTTTAAACCTTGACATAATAGGATCTAATTTATTTTGTCCAAACATGTCTTTTAACATTTGGTAAATTTTGAATTTGTGTACGAACATTATAAATGGCCTATTCCTCCTGAAAATACGATCCGTATCTAGAAAAGTCGATCTTTCTAAATTTTTGAAAGGTTTTTGTGAGGTAATACCTATACAAAGGTGTTTTGCCACATGTTAAATTAAGCTTCTTAACATTTTATTCTAATGAAGTTTCTTAATTATTAAATTTTCTGTCAAATTTGAAATTGAAGAAGAAAAATATCTTTATTGATTCTGTGGTGTCAACGATGATTTAAATAATGGCTCTCCTGAAAAATAACCAAGTCTAGGAATAAGTGATTAATTTGATATTTTAGAAACGGTTTTGTATATGAGTAACACTAGTGTCTGATCGATTAGTGTTAATAGCTTGTTAATACTGTTGCTATACACTAGCTTTTACTTAATCATTTTGTCATAAATTTTAAATTTTGGAACTTTGAATTTTCTATGCGGTGAACATAAAAGCTATTCACTACATTTATGAGTTTGCTCACTAGATATAACTGACATCATATTCTTTTGAAAGTCGTTTATTGTTGTGAGGTAATTACTATATGGTGACTTCGGAATGTTTAAAACTGTTTTATACTT
>JABUQX010012801.1:37500-56668 GCA_015478945.1 Trachelipus rathkii | reverse complement strand
TGCGCTTCCTGTTCCCTTAGAAAATTCTGTTGCTTACACTATCTTAAAAGAAATCCACGCTTCATTCCGCCTATAACCAGTCATTGTTGTAGCAAGGCAGCATCACGGAGGAGTGTCCCGTATTTGTGGGATATCAAATATCCCAGCTTTTTTCTCCTCGTCACTCAGACCAGGATACGTTGACATATATATGCGGGAAAGCATCCTTCACCATCATGTCAGGGCCTTCACAATTGTTCATCCCAACCCAAGTTCTTTATTGTGTAGTGGAGGTAAGATGAATGTTTCTTCTCTTGACAACCGTGGTTACCAATCACGTACGATTGTTCTCCTCGTCACCTGGCGTCATAGTTTCCCGGTGGCCATTCTCTTTGTTCCAGTGATACCTTTGCAAAGCCGCTGTCTCAATAGCACAGGAAGCAGGTATATTTGGTGAAAACTGCTTGCTGACGAGCAAAATGTTTAACCATTTTGAGGTCGACGCATATTTTACCATCCATGTACCAGATATTCGTAGCCTCTACCAAACTGTTTGATTTGCCATACTGCCTCTCTCATCCGTACATGAGTACCCTAACTGGAACGCGAAGCATACCTGTTTGATATTCGTTTAACAACACACACTTTAAACCGCTCTTGGAAGTGTCAATAAACAGTCTCCACTCACCTGCATCGTATGCCCTGGAAGTCTCATAGCGAGTAGTAGGCCTGCAACTTAACTGCATACACACAAGGTTACCTTATACTAGCGGAAGCAGCTCTGCAGCTTCTGCTTCTTTCTGTTTACCCGTATAAAATGTTACTCTTGTGCCATGGGCCAGTAGTCATCTTTCATGCAACTCGAAGCAACAGCTCAGGACAACTTCGGCCAATTTCAACTCTCATACCAAGATCGTTCAGTTCACCCCTGGGTGAACAATGACGGGACCATCCGACTTTATTTCAGATGGATGATAGACATCAATCCAGGTCATTTGCATCCATACATGTAGACGTACTAAATAAACCACATGCTTCACGACATATCGACCGCAGTAAACTTTGCTACTACTGTAGATATATGCGAAGGTCATACATCTATACTCAGCCTCGTTAGTGCTGTACATTGAATTTTTGTTCATTTTTAGGTTGGATATGCTAAAATATAGGTATTCTCTCATGAATTGCACGAAACCAGGCAATCGTGAAAGAAATGGAAATAAGGAGAATGTTTATGGAATCAACACCTTCGAATTACTATTACTATATATCTGTTACAAAAGTCCATCCAAGAAATTTCCGCATTATTGAAGACACTTGTAAATGCTCTTAATGATTCTCTTCAAAGATAACCGAACTTACTGACTATATTAATATCGGTTCGGGTATTCTCCGAAGGCGAAGTGATTTATTCGGCCGAAATATACGCGTTACTTCGTCCGAATACTTTTAGCCGTAATATTCGGTATTCGGTATTCGCTCGCTTTTCTCTAGCTCATATTATATTATATCTACTTGACCTATATTACATATATACCTATTATATATTATATACATGAACTATATACTTACTATATATATAATATTTATATATATATATATATACTATACACTATATAATATGATAGACGAGAGAGAGAAGAGAGAGAGAGAGAGAGAGAGAGAGAGAGAGAGAGAGAGAGGAGAGAGAGAGAGAGAGAGAGAAGAGGAGAGCGAGAGAGAGAGAGAAGAGAGAGAGATGACGAATGATGAGGGAAAGGAGACTGAGAGCGAGACTGATGATGCTGAGAGTACGACCGACGAGAGGAGAGAAGAGAGATCGCACACTGTCCGGAGCATCTCAGGTAAAGATCCTCCCGGTATTCCGTTTACCGCTAATTACGAGCACCATTGATTGCAATAGCCCTCTTTTTTTCTTTTTTCCCCCACCAGACTCTTTCAAACACTGCTCAGTCACAATTCACTAGCAGTTCCTTCCTTCGTACTGTTGTCCCAGGGAGATTTACGAGAGAAGAGCGAGCGAGAAGAGCAGAGAGAGGAGAAGAGAGAGAGTAGGACGAGGCAATAAATTAGTTCATGCGATCAGGAAGCTTGTAGTGAAGATGACGATAATAGTAGTGAAGAGATATGGAGATGATAAATGAAAGAGTAAATAGAGTAAGTAAGAAGAAGAGAGAGTAATAGTATAGATAGTAAGAGATAGTATATATATTGATAGGTATGAAAGAAGTAATATATAGTAAAGTTCTAGCTAAGCCTATAATACAGAAATAAAAGTGATTTGACATATACAATATATATATATATATATAATAAATATACTAAATAGATATATCACTAGATATATATAAATATATATATATAAAAATTATATCCATTATTACATTTTTTAACACATATATTACTTTTAGTAGTTGCTTAATTATTTACTTGTATACTTATTTGGTTATTGCAGTGAATAGTGCTATACTAGTTTTGAGAACTTTGAATAAAGACTGTAATATAGTAAATAATAAAATTATTACATATGTTTTAAGTTTGATATGGTAATATATAATAAATATTATATTAAGTACTCAAAATCATATTCTGTAAATGTATGGTTTCTGACCAAGTTATATATATTATATAAAGCTCTATAATATATAATCATAAGTTTCATTTATATATTATTAAATGAACTATAGAATTTATTTCAATTTAATAAATTGTTCGGAAACACTTTCAGTTATTTTAATATCTTTTCACAATGTCTATGTTACAGATGTTCTAAATTATTCAAGTTATATATTAAATCACTAGTGAGCAACCAATATAGGCTTGAGAGCTCTATGGGGTCACTCCGATCTGATTATGGATTTTTTCTTATATAGATGGTTCATTCGTGTGTATGGATGTTTCGACAGTTCCTCAACCATCAATGGGACGGAGTGATTCGAGCTGTGAAATGCATTTTCCCGAGAATTTCTCAGCTTTTTTGTCACATCCGTCTTGTGTGGCAGAAGGAGTATTTGTCGTCTTCAATTCGCTGAAGATCAATTTTCCACATGCTTCTGCAGGCCTACTTTGTCTTTTTACTTAAAATTTATTTTGTGCCTGAGTAAACCGAATCGACATGTGTGTGTATAAAAGAGCTTGGAACCACAAGAATCACCAAAGCATCCTACTTGATGCATATAAGATGTTACTTATGCTGGGTTCATAACGATGAGTGTAAATATTTCAACCTAAGACGAGGTACTTCCTATTACAGAATAAATAGTTTTCGGACTATACAGTAACATAGGGAGCAAATTTAATAATAGAATTTTTCATTAGAATTTCCAGTGAGAGTTATCGCCAGTCAGAAGGCCAAAAAAATGAACACTTGCAATATATACATGCAATTCACGACAGTGAGACTTATAAACATTATACTATGTATATACTCTACTGGTGTATTGAATGGATCCTTATTGTGGTTTAGTATGGCATTTATGTAAATAAGTAGAATTCAAATATCTGGGGTTCCTGGTTCTGCAAGATAATTATCACTATCTATAATTATTGAGATTAAAATTATCATTATATTATATAAATCAAGATATAATACATATAATAAATGATAACATGATCATTATTTTTATCATAATATTATACTATATAATTATGCTATATTATAAATATAATTATATTCCAGATTAGATCAATGTTGCCTATTAAATATCTATAAAAATTTATCCACCATTATCTACTCATCTATTTATTTATCCTAATAACAGGTAATATATAATAAAGTTGGTAACTATAATATAATTTGTATATACTGTGTGTGTGTAGATCCGTGTTTGCTGCAGAGAGAATTTGTTCTAAGATTATGTTGTGATTTAGTCGTTTTTACGACGTTTTGATAAAGAACGAGGCTTTCTATTACATTTATATATGAGTATATTTTAAAAATTTAACTCTGCTAGAGAATAATACAACCAGATTGTTGTGTACTTTATTGGAGTATAATTTAAATTTGATGTTTCGAATTAATGATCTCCCCAAAAGCAGAATTATTGAAGAAGTTTAAGTAAGTGAATTAAAGTTCAACAATACCAGAGGAGTCACCACACGGCATCAAGCAGAAACGTTCATTTAATGCTCTTCGTAGAATAACACCTGCTATCGTCCACTCACTTGGAATTAATCTTGCTTTAAAAAACTCCTTTTTCCTAAAGACTTTTATAAATTAAAATTTCAGTTTAAACACTAAAACAAAGCTTTGTCAAAGCTTCTAATTTCTTATTATGTGTCTGATTTCATATAGAATAACAATACTTTCTCGATCGAGAATTGTAAAACGTCACTATATTCTATATTGTTCTCCAGTGATCAAATTATAATATATTAGGCTAGCGAAAGGTATACATTGAATTTCAAGTTTTCATAAAATAATAGAAAAAAGAGTCCACAGGACGGATTAAAGAATCCACCAGTGCACTTGATTAATTTTATAATGTCATATTTTTGGAAACAGTTTCTATTAACGTGAGTGAGTTGAGATATAATAAAAATAAAAATATACTATATTAATTATATATCTCATTAGACGATATTATATAGAAAATCTTTGTCATTTGTCAGAAATTGATTTAAATAATATTATGATCCTATGTAAAAATGTATCCTATAAAATCTCAATTTGTTGAAATTAAATAATATAAATAGTAAAATATTATTTTCATGTAATAATATTTACTATTAATATTACTTAATTATGATTATGTATCTATGTATTATATATTATTATGTTAAGGAACAAAAGTAAATCTTCCCAGAATAATAAAAATAATTAGAACTCATTAGTTTATATTTTTTTATTTCTTTATATATATTAAATTTATTATATATATATATATTATATATTATATATATATATCTATATAAATTATATTAATTAATATATATATATTATATATATATATATATATAATTAATATCTATTAATATATTAATCATATTAAAATATATATATATATATTATATATATTAATATAATATTATATATATATATATAATATAATATATATATATATATGTATATTATTATATATATAAATCTTAATTAACAATACACAAGCATAAAAATTAATATTATCTATCAGAAAGAATTAAATAAAATATCATATTAATCAAAATTTATATTTTATTTATAATTAATATTTAAATATTATATATTAATATTAATTAATATAATATAATATATATATATAAGTATATATATATAATTATATATATATATAATTTATATTATAATATATATAATATATATATATATATATAATAATATATAATATTAAATATGTAGGATAACATTCCGAAATGAAGGTGTCCCTGAAGATAAATTCATTTGAAGACTCAGCATACCGTAGGGAAATATACTAAATCTAATTTATGTGTTCATGTATTTTTCAGATTTGCATAGGCCCAGAAGCTTGAGCACGTCTCTCTTACTGTGAAATTAACTTTTACGCTACGCCAGGGCATGCACAATTTATAAAAATATAATGAGATGGTTATTAAATAAAGTAAGTATTTCACGTACATGAATAAATTGAATTCATTTTTTTATTATCTTTCTCTTTTCGATCTACCTTAACTTCTTTTATATATCACATATTCATTACAATATTTACCTAGCTATCCTTTTGCTAATAGAGAATTTGTTATTTTAAATCATAACAGTTAGTAAATACGAAAATAAATTAAATTATAATAATTTTATATTTATCCTATTCGAAAGTATGCGATAAGTTATATCACTTCCCTCACTTTATATTGTTTTTATTTATTTTTATTTATATTATTATATTATTCCCATATTTTATTTAAGTTAAAGTGTCTTTTGGAGTAATAAAGTGTTTACTAAAAAATATAAATGGGAACTATAACTTGCTAAAATGCCTTATGACTTCAATAATAAATCTATAATAAAAAGTATGGATTTGAGAGATTTTGTTCGAATACACACAGTCATTGTTAGATTCGATTCGTCTCTATATACGATTTCTCTTTTCGATCGTGGTTACAATTACATTTCACATCGGATCATAAAAATTTTTTATTTTTAAAAAAATTTAATCATCGTAATTCTGGTCACAATTTTCGGAAAACCGAATGTATTTTTGCCGAAGACTTTGTATCTATTTATAAATATCCACATATTGAATTTGATGAAAGAGAATAGAGATTAAATTTGAAACTTATATTATGAGTGAATGTTATTAAAAGAACTCAGCAATTAAAGAAATATAGTTTACATGAAAAATGAATGGATCCATCATATAATAATAATAATAATATATATCAATAATTGTTAATATGCTGCTTTAATAAATATAATGGAAAAATAAATAAACAATATAATTAATGACAATAATTATAATAGAGTACAATAATAATAAAAAATAAAGTAAGCTTAATGAGCAAAATAATAAGAAGAGGTCTGTACTCGCCATGGTCTCAATGAATACTGCTTAATGATTAAATATAATAATATAAATTTTTTGAAAAATATGAATAAATTAATAAAAATTATTTAATGAATTAATAATATGAAACACTCACCATAATAATAATATTATATATAATAGAAGAGAAATTAGATATAAGTATTTTTACATTAAAAATTAAAGATAAGATATATAATATAATAAGGATATAAATCACAATAATGACTACTAAGAATAGATATTGACTGAACATAATAAATCTTATATATTATTAATTAATAATATTATAATATTATTATTTACTAATTGTATTTTATTATATATCATACCTCCCTCTAAAATGGGCCTCTAGTCGCCACCTGTAATGGTAATTTGTTTGGTGTTAAAAAAAAAATTAAAATAATCAAAATACTTCAGATAAGCCACACAAAAAAACATTCAAAATCTTTTACAGGATACATATTTCACTAGCGTAACTGAATCCGGTTCTGGCGCAATTTTCTGCTAAGTTTCACGGACCTTCGTGATTCACAGATGTTTTTAGTACCACAACAACACTTATCCCTACAACAAACACACATAATTATAACACGCTAAAACTTAAATTATCCTCACACCTAAATCTCTTTCTCATAATTAATGATCATAAACTCCTTTACAAGACACAATAAATCAAATTTTATATTCTTCAATATAATATCTCAATACGAAAGATGAAATGTTTAGAGGAGTTATATAAATGCACCACATCTGTATGTCATTATCTGGTAGGTGCTATGTAAAGTTACATTAGGACGGTGAGATAGTTTTAGTTTTAGGCTGGACATGGTCTTACTATTTTAGCAATATAATTCATATATTATGCGCTGTTCTATGTGACAATAACATTTAATAGATTCGGTAAAATTAGCCTCGAGTAGAATAAATGAGTAGTTACGTGTTTTATACGCATATACTAATAAGCTATATAGTACCTACTATTTTATACTAATATAATAATAACTTTATTATTACAGGTAGAGATAAATCATTGAATGATTATAAATGCTATAATATTGAGTGTATGCTGTATATGTAAAAGACAGATGAATAAAATTGTGAGAGGATAATTATATGAAGGATAAGAGGTGATTGGAGATGTATTTAGAAATGGAGGCAAATTTGGAGATTTGCTCGTGCATGAGTGTGACTAGAATAACATAAGAATTGAATAAAGGAAACGGTGAAATGATTGGTGTGTGAGTTGTGAAATATGTTTGTTGTTGCCTAGAGTGGTAAATAGAGAATGAGAAGGATAGTGAAAAGGATTTGAGCTCAAAAATAATTCTGATGAGTATGAGTTTAATTAGTGAGTGAATGAAGAGTACTATTAGTGATAGTATTATCTTATGTGTGTGTTAGAGTACTAGAAAGTCTAAATAGGTTAATAATTTAATAAATGATTTGTAAAAATGAGTCAAAATTTGTGTCTAGTTGCGATCAATATGTAATAACCTCTATCTTAGATGACTATAGAGGGTAAAATGTTTATTGAATAAGTAAAGTAACGTAATTTTTACTGAGATTATAATCGAATGTGACCCTCAGTATGAATAAATGACATTTTAGAGCCAAAAAATTGAGACGGGAAGAAAAGTTATTTTCTTATAAAGAAGGCTAGACCTTTGAGTTAAGTTATACTTTACTCAATGGATCTGTCATTTGCGTTGATCATGATTATCTGCCCATCTCAAGGAGGTTCGTGTGCTCTTTGCGCGGTGAAATTTTCCCCGTTTTATTTAAAAGTGTCATGATCTAACAGCCACTTGAGGCGCCAGAAGTCCCTAATTTCTAGTGGGAGTGGTGTGGGTGAGTGGTCGGCTAGCTTATTGCCTCTTTACTCTCTAATTATATGTTCCCCTCATTATGCTGCAAATTTTACGTAACCGCAGAGCATCCCTATACTGGGGCAGATAATGGGTCTCCCTAACCGGAGTTTTGACCCAAAACCCCTTACAAAATGGGATTATTATAATAAAAGTATGAACGGCAGATTAATTCGCAGGAAATACAGAAGAATGGAAGAGAATTTCACAAAACAGAGGTGGTGGAAAGAAGGAAGCCACAGCAAACTAGCCTGAGTTACCAATGTCAAGCACAATACTCGTGCGCAGATACAGCACCTGTTGTGCTAGAAGGGCGTCGTAAAGGTGGTTGTGCGCGAGTGATAAGTTCCCGAGCACTTGCCGCTGCGGTACTTAGTAGGATAGAGATAAAGCACCACACATCGCCTCGCACAGATAGAGGGTCAAGTGAAACTGGAAAGCTGCAGAACAGTTTATAAAGCGAGTTTTACTTTTGACTCGACACTTCTGTCCAAAATCCTGGATGAAAAACAAATAGAGCCCCTCCCGCTTATACCCAGAATGAGAAGCAGTACTCTTATACACTGTTCCGGATGAGACCCTCTTGTATAGCGAGAGAGCCAACTGAAAGAAAAGAAGAGGAAAGCTCTCAAAGTTCTAGAACTGTCCGAAGAAGGCTTCTTATCTTTTCCAGGTGCAATGGACCAGTGTTGAGCATCATGTACATTGTCTAACAGCGTCGAGTGAAATTTTTGTTATATTTATATATATTATATATATATATATTATATATATATATATATAATATATTATATTATATAATATATTATATATATATATATAATATATATAATATATATATATTATGACTCCGTGTTTTGCTCAGATTTCATTGATTTAGTCGTATTTACGATTGATAAGAATCTGTATTTCAATTACTGTTTACAATTATTAGTCAAAATTATGATATTATTTTTTTCCACACAAAATACCCCAACTTGAATTAATCTTTTTTAAACTCCTTTTTCTAAAGACTTCAAAATTAAATTTTTAAACACTAGATTTTCACTCTATATTTCATTACATCTTCAATTTTTCTATATTTCTAATATTTCATCAATCGTAAGGTATAATTGATAAACACATCGAATCTTCCAGCTCTTTTTTCGCAGTTCCGCCCCGCTAAGCAACCGTTATAGATATGTGAATGTGAGGTTATCAAAAACAATTCTTTTTTGTCTCACAGTTTCAAGTGCCATAGGAATGTTTTTTTATAATTGTCAAACAGAGACGACAGACGACAATCCGTATTAAGAGCATTGAAAGTTAAAGGTATTTTTGGAAGAAGGAGATTTGTAAAAGAGAAGGAGGAAACTTTAAAGAATAGAATTTCACAAAGTTATTTCTATTCCATCAGCGAGAATTAAAATTTAACGAAAAGATCTTAAGACGAAGGCAATACAAGAAATAAACCGAGCTGAGTATGTATGCATTGCTAATATGAGGTAAGAGAGATGAAGGGTTCAGTATGTACATCAGAGGATATACGAGTTGGAATACATAATAGAAATTTAATAAAACTATGATTTATAGGTTAGTAGGGTGCAAGGTGAAGAATGTATGATCATATTAATGAAAGGAAGGAATTAAACGAAGAATAGATCACAGAACCTCTGAAAGGTAACACCATTATTAAAGATCAGAAAAGTAAGAAGATCCAGCCTACTCTCCTGAGTGCAAAACACAATACCGATTATCTTATGTGAGATGAAGCGACTTGAGATAAGAAAGCTAGGATATACGTAGTATCAAAGCTAAAAAGAAAGAAGGAGATGATGCTTGGTAGTAGTCAATTGAGAATGGTGCGAATTAACAGTCGTGAAAATATAGCTTTAGGTGATAAATTTCAATATATTGACTATGAGCCATCCAAACTGCACAATGTCTCCCGTGAGTACTCCTGTATGTCTCCTTAAGTCGAGAAGAGCAACAACCATAAGTGTGCTAGTTAGATAGGAATGTATATTTGATTTTTTATCCATTAGTTATTGCTGTGCAACTCGGAGCCGTACTGCGATCGTGAGTGTAGTTCCAGATTGATCTAATAATGATGCTTAGAGAAGGTTTAAAAGATCTTAAGATAGAATAGCAAGTGAGAGCTACACTGGGTGCTGAAAAGTTAGTAAAGGATCAGAGCGGCTTCTTTTTTTTCGGAATAGGTTTTGGACATATCGATTCCCTATAAGTGAGATCAAGTCTCTTCAAAACAAAGCTATTAAGGGTGACGGAACATGAATTCAATATAGGACAGTATAGGTTTTACGACTCGGAGGAGAAGGACACAGATGCAGTAGTATGTAGATTCTCTAACAATTTATTTGTTCCTTAATTTTTTTCCTTTATTTTTTCCTGTTAAAACTAAAGGGAAAAGTCCCCGCTCGGTCAGTGGTTAAACCCTCTCTAACTATTCCGGCCACTAGAATGGCCCAGTCAGCTTTGAGTTACTGTGGCGGCTTATCCTCTCCGGCCTTTCCGGGTGAGAGAATTGGACACAACGGGTACGCGAACCTATTTCCCCTCAACTTCATTTTCCTCCGTGGGAAGGGAGGTCATCCGGAACCCCTGGCGCTAACACTTTGGTATTTCGAGCGTGTTCCGAGGTGCGGTCCAATCTTACGCGCTTCTCCGTTGCACTCCCCCTAGCCGAAGTCGATCTGGTGATATACATTCTTCTAGGACGTGAGGCTTATAAGTTTTAACGTTCTGCCCTCAACTTAGGAACTACGGGGAGACTTGGGTGAGTCGGCGTCTTCGGAACATAATCAACATCTTGACTCGAGTCTATGCGCACCGCCGTCGGCTCCGAGCCCTACCGCGTCACTAAAGATATTTTTGTCTTTTTTTTCTCTTTTTTCTAATTTTTTTTTCTTTTTCTTTCTCTTTTTTCTTTATCTTATTATTCTAATATTTAGCTTTTTTTTTCTTTTTTCATATTAGGTAAAATAAATAAGTAGACGGATCTCTTATGATAGGGGCTTTGAGAAACTTCTCGTCTTCTTTTTCTGTCAATGAGTGGGTCTCTCCTGAACCTCTAGTCCGAACTGAGTACTTTATTGTCTCAATCTACTTTGTATTTCTCTTCCTCTACGTTACATAGTGTTGTAATAACTGATTTTCTTCTCTTAGAATGTGTTCATTCTAAGAGAGTGATCTCTTCGATTACATTCTCGGAGAAAAAATGAACTCACGTACCCTTTCATACTCTTTTAAGCTATCATATCAATTTACTCCCACTTTTTACTTCTGGATGTTTTTTCGTGCGTCCTTATTATTTTTCCTATGTTTATTCTCTGTTCTGATTGGATTAATTACAATTAAATTATATTACGTTTGAGGTTGAACTTCAATTCTTTAAAAAACCAACTTTTATACAAAATCTCCTTCTCCAAAAAATACCTTCCTCAACAGTTTCCTGTCTCTTTCGAACGGTTCTGGTCGTCTCGTCTCTGTGACAATATAACATCCTTGCCTTACATCAACATTAAAGAATGTCTTTGGAAACACTCACATCACACACGGTTGCTAGGGCGGTCCATCACAAAGAACCTGGAAGTTCTGAATTTAGATGTAAGCAGGACTTCCTTCCCGTCCTTTTCTCAGTTGCTATTCGCTTATCATACCCAGGCACTCAATTAACCGAAACATGTATAGAAGTATGCTTTGCTGTGCTCATTATCTTGGTTCGGGGGTGGTGGGGCTCTTGTTTTACCAGGCCTTTGTGACAGGTTGTCGATTCAATTTAGGTCACAAATATGCCGTGTAATTAAGAAAGTCTGTGTCTTCTGTTTCCGCGCAGACTTTTCCTCAGTTAACTTTTACCCTCTATCTTGCGAGGCGATGTTGCGGTGCTTTACTCTCTATCCTAAATAGGTAACCTCTCTATGGGCAGCGGCAAGTGCTCGAGGGAACTTATCACCTATCGCTTGCACTCACCCACTTTCAAGGCTTTTGCACAGCTCCATCGGTAAGTATCAACTTATAAGTAATGATTGGTAAGGTTAGGCAATTTCTCCCTGGCATGGCTGTGCGGTGCTTCCTTCTTTCCCTACTTCAACTCTGTTTTTGTGAAAATTCTCTTCCATCTTCTTCTGTGTTATTCCTGCTGAATTTAATCTCCTCACTTTAAAGCCCTGCCCTCTCTAGTGCTCATTATGTTAAGTTAATTTTTTTTTGGCTTTGTCTTATTGAGGTTTTTTTGTTGATATTTTCTTTTTTTTTTTTTTTTTTTTGTAGAGTTACTTTTTACACCCCCTCCTTTGGAATAGGGCTCTTTGAGCCGTGAATCTGTGGCACTTGAAACATCTCGTATGAAAGATGCAAGGGCGAACAGTATGTACTGTGAACCCAATTTTCACCTTGGATAGAAGAAATGGGACACTAAAAGTGAGAGATGGTTGATACTGATAGGTTCTCCTTGTGAGGGGAGAACCAGTATATATTAGTAACCGGCATCTGTTGTCTCCTCTGCAAGTGAGTCACAAAATCTTCTACAGTGTTCAAAACTTCAAACAGACTTCAAGGGTGCGTTCTTATGGAGATATTTCGAACGTAATCAGGGGTGGAAATTATGGGAAGATGAGAGAACGATGCAAAAGTTTAACTCTGAGACGACTTAAAAGTAGCTTGGATGAGGATTGAGCTGTTCAGCGTTAGAGTTGCCTGAGCATCTGCTCGAAGGGCAGTTTCCAAAGCGTCACTTATAGGAGTGATCTGGAAATTGGGTGTTTCTGGAGTGGAGGTAAAAATAAATAGAATGTGTCATGTCCATTAACACCCGGAGGGGGCTCAAGAACGAAATCAGAGTGGGCAGCTGAGAGAAAGACTAATGTTACGTTGAAGTGTCCCCAGGTACGCGGAAGTGTACTAGCAAACTACGAATGTAGGGATATCTGTTTTGCCAATGTGGTGGGAGGGTGGGATCCAGAGCCATTACCTGGGAGTGAGGGGTGACTGATTGGTGAAGTATTGGGAACTCCAATCATTTCGTCTACAAAGAGATAAACGAAACAAGGAAAAGGTCCGGCTGGAGAGTGACTGTTAATAGAATTTGCCTTCTTTGACAACGAATTTTACTGTTTTGATTTAGTCATATAATGACACCTATTTTTCACACCTCAATAAAAAAAAACAATGACAAAGAAACTATGATGAAGGTACAATATGTCACCTAGAAGCGCAGTCACGGAAATTAAGCCCACCATGTCTAGGAGACCCCCCCCCCCCAAGATCTTCCTGTAACCTTTGGAAATTTATAATGCGCGTTGCATACCAAAAGTGTCTGATTTGTTGTATTCATCAAACAATTTATTCGGAAGAAAAAAAATCAGAAAAGGGTCAATAGCATGATATCCATCAGGATAAGAAAATCAAAAAGCTCAACAAAATTATTTGAAATATCAGAAGGGAAAGGTTGAAAGATCCTTTGCAATGCTACTTCTTATGATCTTTGAAGCCCAAATGTATAACGCCTACGTCCACACACACACTATACTCACACACACCCCCCCACACACAGCCCTTCACTCACACAAGACAGCATTTCAAACACACACTTTATAATTTATATATTATTTATATATATATATATATTATATATAATATTATATTATTATATTATATATATATATATATTATATATTATATTATTATAGTTATATTTATAATATATATATAATTATCTTAAATATAATATAATATATCATATTATATTGTTATTTTATTTCTTTTCTTGATGCATATCTTTAAAAACTTTGTTTCATAATTTCAAAAATTCAGTTTAAAAGGTTAAAACTTTGTATTTAATAATTATTAATTACAATTATAATAATTGATAATTCAGAAAAGCATAAAAATTTTGTTTGCTTTGAAGAAAAAATGATCACTTTGCAACAAATTACAAAGATTCACAGGTCTAAACTGTTACAATGCAGTTGCTTGATAAATGCTTTCACGGCAAGCATATCTGCCTTTTCATTTAAAAGGCTTGAGATTAAAAATGCTTGCATACCAAGAATTTCAGCGTGCTTGCAATATATATATATATATATATATATATATAATATTTTGATTTTATATCATATTTTCTATAATATTATTATATATATATAATATATATATTATTATATATATTATATTATATTATATATAATATATATATATATATATATATATTACTTATATATATATAATATCATATATTTTATATTATATATATATATAATATATATAATATAATATATAATATATATTATATATATAGATAATATATATATACTATATCTAATATATTATTATATATTATACGATAATATATATATATATATATATATATTCTTATAATATATAATATTATTTATAATATATTATTAATTATATTTATAATTATATAATTTATTATATTATATATATATATATATATATATATATATACTGATTTCGAATCCTAGTTTTTTGCTTATAGATTTTAGCTTTTCTTTTATTACCCAGAGTATTGCTTTGTGTTTTTTATCAATCGAAACATACTTTCTATACTAAAAAAACAATTCATTCATACTGGTTAAAAAGTTATTTAATAATGCCTATTTAATAATAGATTGTAATCTATATAAAATACATGGAAACTTTTGTTTTTTAAAGAACATTGTGACATTAGAAACATCGTAGAAATGACAAAAGCAACGATCAAAAAATCCACCTGAGTAAATTGTCAATTGCTTGATTAAATAGCTATTATTGCAAGCACTCTGCATTATCTTTTTATAGGTTGGGTTTAGATTGTGCTTGATCAAAGCATTCCAACGTGCTTGCAACATTTTTTATGTAATATATTTTTGTTGTCAGTGTAGTAGTTCCAGATTAGCACCAGTGTGTATTATATTCTATTTAAAAAAAATTATTATCATTTATATATATATTATATACTATTATATATATATACTGTATATATATATATATATATATTATCTTTATATTATATTATATATTCTAATTAGTTTTAAATATATATATTATATATATATAAACATTACCATATATTATAATTATATATATATATATATAATACATATTTATCATATATTAGATTATATATAATTATATATCATTATTATATTTAATTAATGTCATTTAGGACCTAGTAATTATGTCAAATATTAGTTTGGAAAGTTGGGAACAATTTTCTTATCGGAGCAAAATAAATTAAAATTCGATTTGTATGAAACGTCCTCCCTCTGTCCCGTCGGCTCGAGCCCTCTAAAAAAAAACTTAAATTTTCAAAAAACAAACAAAATGTCACCAATTTAGGTGGCTCGAGCCGGCGGGGACAGAGGGGGAGTTTAGTATCCGGAGGGCTGCGTCAGGAGGAACCCCGCGGAACCAAAGACAAAGAGCTGGGGGTTCCGGAAGACCATTCCCGGGCGAGGGGATTAGTCCCCGCGTCAGATCCAGGACCATCCCTTAGAATTTTTCGGCTGATTCCAACTATTTAATTTTGTTTTACTGTAGGACCTGCCGTTTTCCAGCTACATACTGTGAGCATAAAAAAAATCTCATCCTATAGTATATAATATTTATATATTTATATATTATATAATTATTATATATATATTAATATTATTTATCTATATATATTTACTATATTATATTAGTATTATCTTATTATTATTATTTATTACGACTCCGTCAGTTGTTATTTTTTTGTTTTTGTGCTCACATGGCCTTTTGAAATTATATTTGGGGGGAAAACGTATATGTAATATAAATCGTTCAAAAATGAAATTATTTTTAATGTCAATACATAACAATAAAACTTTAAAAAATAAATAAAATAAAAGAATAATATATTTGCCTTTATTTTAGAGCTTCACCAATCCTATATAGTTATTCTATTTATTAATTATTTCTTTACCTAAAATAAAAAGAAATTATCAACATTCAATACCTAAATTATTTTGGCCATGTATTATTAAGTTCTACTATTATTATTTATATACTATATTATAGATATATTTATATATATATATATATATATTATATCGTATATTTATATATATATCCTAATATAATATATATATGTATATATTATTATATATGAATATATATATACTAAAATATTTTGTAGTCGACTTCGGTGGAGATAGGACGCTTTGAAAAATGGAAAAAGAAAAGATATTTAGAGAAAGATTTTAGTAAGAGGACCAAGAAACGCTAGAGCTTGCAACGATTGATTGGCATTTGATGTTGGAAAGGCGTTTCTGCGAAACTTTGATTAAGTTGCAAAGAATTTTAATACCAATTTTAGAAAATTAACAAATAAAATTATTAGTATATTTAAGGGAGCATCAAATTTATATCTTGATTCTTTTTGATATTACAAAAGTTAAGTAAATTAAAATGATAAATATTTGGTATTAATATTTATTGTTATAAGATAAGTAGAAATGAACATTCGTGGAGGCCGGCCTATAGTTCAAAATGGATGAACAAGCCAAAATGCGTCGTTAGTCAACGGTTAGGCACTTCAAATAAGCGAAACAGGTTCGTCACTGGTCGTCGTGTGAGTGTGAGTATTTCTGCTTGGTCGTCTTGCTCAGACTTAAAAAATTGAGCACACCCCTCTTAAATGATTAGGGCTTTTGCCCGTGAGTTTTGGTGTTAACTGTAAAAAAATATAATATATATATACATATATATATCATTTATGATATACTATATATATATTTATATATATACTTATATATATATATATAGTAGTATATATATAGATTATATTTCTTATATATTAAAATATATATATATAATATATATATATATATATATTAATTTATATATATTATATATAATTGATATAATATATTATCTATAATATCATATATAATATCTATTATATATATAGCCGATATATTTTTATATATAGTATTTATCCTCTAATATTTAATATATTATAATTTATATATATATATATTTATATATATATATATATATATATATATATATATATATATTACAGTCTCCCGGATCGCATAACTGCAGGTGGATATCGATTAGAGATTCTAATTACTGAATTACCATCTACCGACAGGAATTAATTAAATCTGTGAGGAAATGTCCCATGGACAACCTTCCATAAAGATTCCTTGTGTCGACCTTTTCGTTTATTCATACTAATTCCATTTCCTATCTCTAGGTCCTTTATTCCTTCAAACCTCCTTCATTTTTATTTTCTCCCTCACCTATTACTTACTAAATTGGACATAGAAACTATCATGGCCAACCTCTCAACATGTATTGGAACATTTGGAAGTGTATGTCCATGGTATCCAAGCATCTCTTCTCTTTCTCTTTCTATTGGATTTCTCTCCCAGTAGCACGTGTCCTTTATCCATACATTTCTTATCCCATATCTTCTCTTCACCCACACAAATATCTTGTAAAACCCCAGTGCTATTTTTTTCAGAATTTAATGTTCACGTCTCACATCCATTCGGAGCAATTATATCAAATATACACTAGAACAAATTTATTTATACATCCCAAGATAAACTTCCCATTTTTCATTCAATCTCTTCTTTCATTCCTCAAATTGTTCAAACTTTTTTGGAAGAGAAATGTTTTCTCATAGATAAGACATCGTTCTTCTGCATGATTCACTAAATTTCCGAAGTGCAGAGGACCAAAAAGCAGATAGTAGAGAAAAGAAGATCAAAAGTTGAGCACTACTTACTTAAACCTTACTTACTAACATCAGAGATAAGGTCAAAATTTTAAGAGGTTTCCAAATTTTCCATTTAAAGATAGATTTGTAATCTTTGGAAACTACTTAGATTAAAGCAACAGGTCGATAGCTAGAGAGTTGAGAGGGACCTAGTTAGAGAGTTGAGATGGACCTAGCTAGAGAATTGAGAGGAACCTATCTAGAGAGTTGGGAGAGACCTAGCCTAGAAGAGTTGAGAGGGACCTAGCCTAGAGAATGAGAGGGACCTAGCTTAGAGAGTTGAGAGGGATCTAGTAGAGAATTGAGGAAGAACTAGGCCTAAAGAGTTTAGAGGGGCCTAGCTATAGAGACTTGAGAGCGGATCTAGTTAGAGAGTTGAGAGTGAACCTGTTGGAGAGTTGAGAGGGACCTAGCTAGAGAGTTTGAGAGGGACCTAGTAGAGGTTGAGAAGGACTAGCCTATGAGAATTAAGAGGGAACTAGCTAGAGAGTTGAGAGGGACCTAGCTAGAGATAAGAGGGACCTAACTAGGAGAGTTGAGAGGACCTAGCTAGAGAGTTGGAGAGCGGGACCTAGCTAGAGAATGAGAGGGAACCTAGCTAGAGAGTTGAGAGGGGACCTAGTAAGAGAGTTGAGAAGGACCTAGCTAGAGAATTTGGAGAGGGAACTAGCTAGAGAGTTGAGAGGACCTAGTTAGATAGTTGAGAGGAAACCTCTAGTTGAGAGTGAGAGGGACCTAGCTAGGAATTGAGAGGACGTAGCTAGAGAGTTGAGAGGCGACCTAGCTAAAGGTTAAGAGGGACCTGTTATAGAGTTGAGAGGAACCTAGTTAGAGAGTTTGGAGAGGAACCTAGCTAGAGAATGTGAGAGAACTTAGCTCGGAGCTGAGGGACCTAGCTAGAGAGTATGAGAAGGACCTAGTTAGAGAGTTGAGAGGACCTGCTAGAGAGTGAGAGGACCTAAGTTAGAGATGTGAGAGGGACCTAGCTAGAGATTGAGAGGGACCTAGCTTAGAGAGTTGACGAGGGACCGTAGTTAGAGAGTTGAGAGGAACTTAGTTGAGAGTTGAGAGAGACCTAACCAGAGAATTGAAAG
>JABUQX010012801.1:7500-12500 GCA_015478945.1 Trachelipus rathkii | reverse complement strand
ATATATATATATATATATATATATATATATATATATATATATATATATATATATATAATAATATATATATATATATATATATATACAGTATATATATATATATATCTATATATATATATATATATATATATATATATATATATATATATATATATATATATATATATATATAATAATATATATATATATATATATATATATATATATATATATATATAATAATATATATATATATATTTAATATAATATAATAATAATATATATATATAATATATATATATGTATATATATATATATATATATATATATATATATATATATATATATATATATATATATATATATATATATATATATATATATATATATATATATATATATATATATATATATATATATATATATATTTATGCGCAGCTCATGCGATATGAGGCGTTAAATCTGTTAGCCTCTGCATGCGCGCGAGGCCCTTATAAGGCGCGGGGCCCAAGGTGATTGCTCAGATAGCCCTGCCCTAGAGCCGCCACTGGTCATTTGTGTATTTGGCAAACCAAGCAAATAAGCAAAGTTTTGCCAAAAATTATCCATACACATATGGGGTAGAATGTGTGTAGACGTACATTCGCTTATGAGGAAAAAAACAAATGCAAAACGAAAAGATTCAAGGGTTTGACAAAACTCCCCATGTGTGGACCCGCCTTTAAGCTCTTCTATAGGAGGTTCCTTTTAGCAACTTCAAAGACCCTCTGTAGACACAAGTCTCATCCCTTAATTCCAAAATGAACAGAAGGTTGTCATTTCGAATCACTTAACGCGATAAAGCCCCTCAACAGATACGACATCAGAAAGACCTAATGAAAAAGGGAACAGAAATGAAATAAAAAATAAAATTACACGCTTATTATTATTATACACGCAATAATAAAGAAATAAAACAAGTGTTTCGCAATATATCAGCTGAGCAGTAAAAAAAATAACTTTACTTACATTCTTATATATATATATATATATATATATATATATATATATATATATATATATATATATATATATATATATATATATATATATATATATATATATATATATATATATATATATATATATATATATATATATATATATATATATATATATATATATATATATTCTTCTGAAATTACAGCGAGGTGGTGTCATTTGCAGATACGTCATTTTACTGATTCACTCAGAGAGAAGAAAACATAAAGACCCTTTCCCCCCCCCCCCCAAGGCGGGGGTGTTCCAATCCCTCTGCAATTACAAATTGTGTCAACTTGTTAAGAAATACTGTATATTCGTTGATATTTATTTCATCATGTGACATTTGAAGTAGATAATATTGTTGATTCAATTGATTATAATATAATATAATATAATTCAATATAATATAATATAATATAATATAATATAATATAATATAATATAATATAATATAATATAATATAATATAATAAGATAATATATAATATAATATAATATAATATAATATAATATAATATAATATAATATAATATAATATAATATAATATAATATAATAAGATAATATATAATATAATATAATATAATATAATATAATATAATATAATATAATATAATATAATATAATATAATTTAATATAATATAATATAATATAATATAATATAATATAATATAATATAATATAATATAATATAATATAATATAATATAATATAATATTATATAATATAATATAATATAATATAATATAATATAATATAATATAATATATAATATAATATAATATAATATAATATAATATAATATAATATAATATAATATAATATAATATATAATAAAGATAATATAATATAATATAATATAATATTATATAATATAATACATAAAAATTAAATTTTATATAATTTTATAGTATAATATAATTATAATATAATTTAATTTTTTTTATAGATTTTTTAAAAGATAAAGTAATTCAATTTCGTAGTTTTGAAGCTTACCGTTTTTAATTTTAAGTTTATTATTATTATTATTATTATTATTATTATTATTATTATTATTATTATTATTATTATTATTATTATTATTAGTAGTAGTAGTAGTAGTAGTAGTAGTAGTAGTAGTAGTAGTAGTAGTAGTAGTAGTAGTTGTAGTAGTAGTAGTAGTAGTAGTAACTAACTTTTTTTTAATATTAATTTTTTTATTTTGGGGGAAAATAAATATAATGAGACTCTTATTAATTTTACAGACTTCTCCCTATTTCAATGAGAAATTGTTAGTGGTAGATGCTTTTTACAAACAATATTTTATTTTCCCACCTCTCATAAGTTGGGGGGGAGGGGGTGGAATCCCAGTAAATAAATTGACGAAAGTTCGAATAATTAATAAGGTCCTATAATGGTTTGAAAACTGAGTATAGAAATTTGATTATTCTCCAACACCTCAGCAAACTTTCTCCTTTCTTCCTCAAATCCTTGATTCTTCAGCTATTTCAGATTCGGTCTTCCCAGTCTCCCTTAAGCTCCTTCGGATTTAGTTTTCCTTCAACTCCTTAAAATTCGATCTCCCTTCAGCTCCTTCGGATTCAGTTTTCCTTCAGCTCCTTAAGATTTGGTCTCCCTTCAGCTCCTTCGGATTCAGTTTTCCTTCAGTTCCTTAAGATTCGGTCTCGATTCAGCTCCTTCGGATTCAGTTTTCCTTCAGCTCCTTAAGATTCGGCCTCCCTTCAACTCCTTCGGATTCAGTTTTCCTTCAACTCCTTAAGATTCGGCCTCCCTTCAACTCCTTCCGATTCAGTTTCTCTTCAGATCCTTAAGATTCGGTCTCCCTTCAGCTCCTTCAGATTCAGTCTCCCTTCGGTTATTTTTTACATTTTGCTTTATAATTTTTGTTCATTATTTTCATTAATTTCTACTCAATTTTTATATCACTTATAGATTTAAAATGGTTGGGCCTGACCTGTCTAATGGTGTATGATTCATCCTAATTATGATAAAAAAATTTCCTAAATGATTTACTAAATCAATGATCTATTGATTTACTGATCAATGATTTACTGATCAATGATCCTAAATCAATTACTGCGCCAGATATAAATTTTATTGAAGATTTGGAAATGATTGGGCAAGTTATTTCTTATTGGGATTGTTCAATCAAATTCCTATCAGAAATAAGGTCTTGGATCTTATTAATTATAGCGTCTCACGACGATTTCAAAAATCCGTTAAAATGCGACTTTCAAAATATTTTTTTTGGCAAGTAATGTTTTCAATTGGAAAAAAAAAGCTAATAAAAGCCATCGGAACCCGCGATGCAAATGCATGTCACACGAACATAATTAAATACTGCTACAACACCATGATAAGTCTATAAAAAAAATTTAAATAAAAAAGCACGTGGCAATAGCTGTGACCTCTCTCTCTCTCTCTCTCTCTCTCTCTCTCAGTTCTGTCGATGATATCTGGCCTTGAGTGCCATTCCGTTCCAGGTCTGCCGCAAGGGGTCTCGTTCTCCTCTGCGTGCTCTAGCCGGTTGGTCGGAGAATCAGGCCCGAATACCGACAGTTCTCCTGAATCTGGCGCGTTTCATGAGAGATCTCAGGCTTCTCTGATACTCTTCCCGAGATCCGCGTCGTCTGCTCCTCAGCTCAACAGTCTCTCTCTCTCTCTTCTCTCGCTCTCTCTCTCTCTCTCTCTCTCTCTCTCTCTTCTCTCTTGTAAATATGAAATTTGAAAACTTCATAACTTTTTTCAGGATGGATTCCCAAGGTTTTTTTTTTATTTTATTTTATTTTTTTTTAATATTCTTTTTCCTATCAGCTCTTTTTAAACATTTCATATAAGGTTCATGTCTTCATGAAAATCTGAAAATAAGTTTCGTTAAAATCTGCGTGAGCCTTTATAGAATTAATGGGGGCCAAGTTTAAAAAGAAAAAAAAGGTTCGCTTCTCTTGCTCTTCTCTCTTCTGTCTCTTGTTCATCTCTCTCTCTCTGCTCCTCTCTCGTCTCTCTCATCTCTCTCTCTCTCATCTCTCTCTCTCTCTCTCCTTCTCTCTCTTATAATATAATATATTAATATATACGATATATATATTATATTTCTATCATAGAGTGTTTATATGGTATATAAACATGTGAAATTTTAAGGGGTTTATTTATATATATATATTTAATACACCATACATCTAAAAATTTAATATATTATATATGTATATATATGTTTTAGGACTAAGGTCACCCAGAGTGAAGGAAAAAATATAAACTTTGAAGAAAAGTTTATTTAGAAGAAAAGTTTACTATATATATGTAGAACTTGAAAAGCAATGTATTTTAATTTTTTTTTTTTTTTTTTTTAATATTTTTTATATAATTACTTCGAGACGCATGCTTTGTCGTGGTACTTTTTAGAGGGTCGTTGGAAAATTTTTTTTTAATGGTTTGGCGATTTATGTTTATTTTTTTAATTTAAATTTTTTAAACTAATGGGGAACCCCAAGTATACCCGCCGCACAGATGGCAGGAGTGTGCGGGGTTCCCTCGGCCTTGCTGGGAAGACATAGGGTTAGGACTATTTCCCCCCTCCGGGGAGGTTCTCCGGAAACCCCCGCTCTTTGGGTATTTGGGTGTCGCGGGGGGTTCCTCCGCCCCTCCCCACTATAGGACAGGGTATGGAAAACGGTCCCCCCGCTCTGTTGCCCCGTCGGGTCCCAGCTCGAGCCCCTAACTTGGCCGTGTAAAAATACTGTATTATAAAGTATTTTAACACGGCCAAGTAGGGGGCTCGAGCCGACGGTGGCACAGAGGGGGGACGAAGTCTCCATACCCCGTGGAGGAGGGCGGAGGAACCGCCGCGACAACCAAATACGACAGAGCTGGGGTTCCGGAGACGTCCTGCCCCGAGGGGGGGAAATAGTCCTACCCTGTCGTTCCGCCGGAAGGCCGAGAGACCCCGACTCCTGCCATCGGTGCGGTATACCTTGGGGTTCCCATTAGTTAAAAAAAAA
>JABUQX010012801.1:0-2500 GCA_015478945.1 Trachelipus rathkii | reverse complement strand
TCTGAGTTGTCAATGATAATATTCTCATACTCTTCTTGTCATTAATTTTCCCTAGGCACATGTTATTACACACAATATATAATATATATATATATATATATATAGTATATATATCTATTTATATTATTTATATATATATTATTATATAATATATATATATATATATATTATATATATATATATATATATATATATATATATATATATATATATATATATTATATATATATATTATATATATATATATATATATAGTTATTATATATATATATATATATAATATATATCGACTCAGATATTTAAGAATTCATTCTCTAACTATTTCAATGTGTCTAACTATAATACATTCTATAATTTCCTTTCTAACGGTGAAGTTTGTGTCTATATAAACATCAACACTCCCGTAACACGTATCGAAAGTCTCGAATCTTCAGATGTTGATGTTCTATGGCTTAAAACCTGTCTTTCTGCTACTACAACAATCTTGTGCTTCTGCTACTGTTCTCCTAATGGAACAGATTTTCCTACCTTTATTCTTTTTTAAATATCTTACTATTTCTCAAGAGACTGTTATATCTTCTCATCCAAATAGTGAGTTCCTCTATTTAGAGGATTTCATTGTACACAAAACAGAATGGTTGGGAGTTCACTCATGCTGATACAGGAGGGGAGGGGGCCGCAACATTCAGCATTCTCAACGATCTGGAGGTAGTGATTAGGAAACGTCGAGATATTCCGGATCTTCTCAACCAATTCTTGAACACTTTTGACATATGCTCTCTCTCTCTCTCTCTCTCTCTCTCTCTCTCTCTCTCTCTCCTCTCTCTCTCTCTCTCTCTCTCTCTCTCCTCTCTCTAAACACGCCATCTTCGTTCCTATTGGTAACTCTGACTCAATCTCATATCTCTTAATTTTCAAGATTTCTCTCCAACAGCTTCATCCTGCCCTAAGCGTATTTTCTGACATTTTAATCGGGCTGATTTGGGTGCTTTGTGTCGCTTTACGCTAACTATTCCTGGAGTGATTGCTTTGACACTGAAGGCGCTTCAACTTCTGCCGATAAGGTGGAGGCTATAATCGAGATGGGATGAGCAAGTTCAATCCTTCTTTGTCTGAATTTTTCTCTCATCAAAATCCGTGGTTCAATTGTGCTTGTTCTCACACCATTCAGGCTAGAGAGACAATGAGTAACGGGAGTGAAAAAAATTCTCGTTCACCTACAATCTCTTTCACCAATTTTCATAGTTGCAAGGATATTCTTCGACAAGGAAAGAGGACTTTCACTGTACAAAAAAACACGCCGCCCTCCATGATTCTTCCTGCTGAAATATTCCAAAAACATCTCCAACAACTTATGAAAATTAGCAGCTTTTGGGTTTACTACTGAATTTAATCTCTCTCACTTTAAGTATGAGTTTCATTTTTTTTTTTTTTTTTTTTTTTTTTAGAACTCGAATTGGGCTCTGCCTGTGAGTGGTGGTGCTAACTGTATAATATATATATATATATACTGGTATATATATATTATATATATATATATATAGTACTTATATATATTATATTAATATATATATATAGCAGTGGCGGCTCGCTGTAAACTTGGTCGTGGAGGTGGCGCAAGGTATATATTATAGTATATATAGATAGTATATTATATATATGATATATATTATCTATTAATATATAGTATAATATAGTATATATATATATATATATATATCTATATATATATATATATATAGTAATAGTATATATATATATAACAATCTCGTAAAATAATTTATATTTATGTGTGTGCATAAAATTACAACTTTATTAATTGTTAATAGCCATTTGCAAACATTCGAACAAATCCTGTAATTACAACCTTATTTCATTTGCACTTTAAATGGCCCACTAGGCGCAACTATATAAATCGATTATCTTTTCTAAAATATCAATATCTGATAGGATTACCCTTGATGACAATTTACTTAATTTTTTATATATTGTGTAAATGTGTGCATAAATTATAGAACTTTTTTTAAAAACTATCGAAAGAATGGTTGCAACAACATGGAGAAATGCAAAGGCTGAAAAAAAAAATGTATTTCAAGACAGGTGATAAGGATGTCATTGCCTGCTATCTATGATTTTGGCTCTCTCTCTCTCATCATCTCTCTCTCTCTCTCTCCTCTCTCTCTCTCTACTCTCTCTCTCTCTCTCCTCTCTCTCGATCTCTACTTCTCTTCTCTCTGCTCAAATATGTTTCTAGTTTTTAAGCAGAGGAAAGAGAGAGTACTCTGCTCTCTCTCTCTCTCTCTCCCTCTCTCCTCTCTCTATATTATAGTATATTATAATTATAATATATAATATATATATAATATATATATATATATATTATATATATATATATATTATATATAATATATATATAATATATATTATATAGTATTATATATATATATATATAACAACACCAGTAATTATTTCATTGGTTCTATAATATATATATATATAT
>JABUQX010012800.1:17500-33679 GCA_015478945.1 Trachelipus rathkii | reverse complement strand
GAGAGAGAGAGAATTATACTACCTTTAAGCACGCATTTACACTGTTTGACTTTATATATCTTTCTGAGCAGTGAGTCAGAGTGTTTATCTGAGAGATTAGCTATGCAGAGTCATAAACATATATTGTGTACTAGCGGTTGACACTGAGGAGAGAGTAATCTGAGTGAGCTAAAGCGGTAGACAGAGGAAGATGAATACTATTTCTATGGTAAAGACCGCTACCATCGAGAATTAGCTATAAACATTGCTTGAAAATACAGTTTGATGCACAATTGGGTTGTTAGAAGTTTTGTGATTATCATCTCTATAAGTAGTTGTATAGTTGGAGGATATAAGACCAGCTACTCACAACACTTCTGTTCGACCTGGAGCAACCTGGTAGTTATGTAACTAAACATGAGAGCATTAACTGATGGAGCATTTCTATCCTTAGTGTAACTAGCTCCGATATGCTATGTTTTTGGTGTCTAAATTGAACATCCGCACTTTACGGAGGGCAAGTCAGATAAATTTGAGAAGTATGAAAATGTCGGATCCACGTTATAGAGACTCAATAATGGGGTCGGTATGTACGTTCAGACTCAATCCTTCCTCCATCACTCGTGGAGCTAGATAGATGATTCGGAGGGTCATCATTCTCTAGGCTCTTATATATATCCACTTCCGAGCATCTGTGCTGCTCACCTGTATGAGGAGCTCTCCGTCATAAACAAAGGCGAACCACTCTCTGATATCACTCTTATAGGCCTATGTACGGAGTGAGTATAGTCTCTTCTCCGTATGGAGAGTCAACTCCTTGTTTTGGCTACTGAGAGACCTATTGGAGTTGCGCATAGTGCGAAACGTCTGAGTTTCTATGTTAGGTTCTCGCTCGTGTGATGAAGGCTATGCATGGGCACAGAGAGTCTTGTCTTAGCAAAAACTCATGTTACTGTAGTAAAAGATGGCAACATGACTTATTTCTACTTTAGCAATCAATAATGCACCAGATACGCAAGGTATTGCGTTTTGTTTCTTATATAGAGCGTTAATCTAGTGACTTACATATCTGGAGATTTGTAGTATTCATAGGTTGTTCCATAGTATTCGGTTTCTTCTCTGTGTATGAGAGTCACGCATAATCCTAATCTTGTTATCGGAGTTGAATAAACTTTTAGTTAAATATATAAGCTCGAGCTATTTCTCTCGTGTTACTACCCCCCCTATATAATTAATATAGTTTATAGAGATTTCTGTGTGTGAGGTTAAGAAAAGAATAACACACACAATAATCACGAATGCGTTATAAGATGCCATAGTCTCTCGAGAGAAGTCTACACCTCAAAATAAATATTTCTTAAGATATAAAAATGCCTGTAATATGACTACACACTAAAGCTAATAAAATAGGTCACAATTTGAATATAATGATAACATACAGGGGAGGTGATTTTTATAAATTAGAGAGAGATAATTTCTTCAAATTTTCTCTATTACGATAGGCCACGCCTTTCGATAATGTGATGAGATAAGATTGTGGTAGTATCTAATTTAACGCTAATGTACGAAAGCGAGTAAGAATGTGGATTAAAACAAACTAGAGGAATACGGAGCCTTGGGTAACAGGCTTTTTGACGCATCACAGAACCCTGAAGAGTACTTCGCTTATTTTTGATTACAAGGATGCGGAGGCATTCATCCCCATTTAACCTGTATTGATTATATTTCTTTTTGGCTCTAGGGTCTCAGTAGTACTTGCAATGTATGCTTTCTTTAATGATTATCTACTTGCAGAAAATGCTTAAAGAGATTATCCAGGTAATGAGTCAAACGCTGTTCTGGTGCTCGGGTATGTTTGTATTTTCTTATGCAAAATTGACACATCACACTTGACGCATGTTCGTTCAGTTTAATTTCGCATGTTATCTCAGATCTTTATCACGTGTAGCGATTTACTTCGCTATTATTTAAACTAGAGACACGGCCTCCTACAACAGTCACAGTTTCAGCGTTCTATTACTGCATATCTTGAACAATCGTATCCTCGGATGTAATATATTGGGCATATATTACGATGTTTTACAGACTAACTTTTCACACACTGCTCTTTCATGGGCTTTTTCATCCTTGTTTTTTACTCCAGAATATTAATGGACATTATTAATATTTTTTTATTTTTAGTTTTGGATTCTATTATTACTCGCACCTTCCCTTCTTGAATCTATCTCTATCATCTTTTGTTCAAACTGCAAAGTACAGGATCTTTCCAATCAATTTATCTTTCATGTCACTGCCGCTGTCACGTTCTCGGACCGCACTTAGGACACAAAGTTCCTAGTGAATATCGTCGTATATAGCCAGAGCACCGCTTGAAACTTTTTCTCCATATTCTCAAATATAACTATTCACCGCCGGCTACTTTCGCTAGGAGCAGAGGACGGGAGATTAAGTCTCTCTCTACGTGGGAAAAGTCTTCTTCTCGTATGATTCTCAACATAAAAGACCAAGTCTGAATACTAAATGTTTTATGTTATAGATCTCTTTTGTTCACTGGCTAGGTGGGTGAAAAATCTTTGCGTGCGAGGACAACTAAAATATAATTTGCGTGGATGGATATTGTAAGTAACAATATAGGTTGCTAGTCCCGGTCGTTTGGCTCTTTCTGTTTATCTTCCCACAATAGCCTTTGACCTTCTCACACTTCCAGACCCCTACTCATCATGCCATAGGTCCAACCACCCATTACATACTAAAAACTTCATTCCACCTTCTGACTACTCCACCTAAATTCTGTGTTCTCTTTTTCTTGTATTGTTTTTAGAAAGATCACAAAGTGTCTTATATTAGACATGCTTCCATAATGTTAGGAGTTCTAAGACGTCTTCCAGAACTCTAATGAGAGGGTTCTCCCGTCAGGAGGGAGGAGCTATTTTCTTGTTTGGTCTCCAGATGTTGGTATGGGGAAGTTACGTGAGTTGGTATCAGGTCACTGGGAAGTAACGAATAGGCATGTATCAAGGAATTAGACTTGGGGTTTACACTAGAGCGTGTGAGCCAATTGGTGTAGTGACTTCTGCACTTTCACGACAAACGCAGAGACACGGATGAACTGATCTGATCCACTGATATCGAAATTCATTATGCTATTGTTATCATAACATGTAGTTTCAGTAAATCAACGCTCTCTATTTAAGGTTGTTCGGTGGTGCCACGAGCTAAGTTATGGATCTCAGCTGCAACAGAGAGTTATAGGAGTTACAGCATATTGTTACGACGTTGGGCGCACCCCCCTCACTTTACTGCATCATATACTTGCAAATATGATTCACGAGAACTCGGTGTTATGTGATGTATCCTTGGCAGTTCAGGCTGTGCTCTATATTCTGTTCATTGTCACTTATTATTCATTCATTCTGTATCTTTGCTTTCCTCCCCAGAGACTAGAGGTGGGTAGAGCGTGCCGTGACACTATGCAGCCCGCGAATTAAGCAAATGTTACTCAGCATACGAAATTATCGACATTAAGTCATTAAATACAGAACAATACAGCTCTTTACACAAGGAGACTCCACTTCATATTCATTGACTTCATGAAGTTTTACCCAACAAGTTCTGAGCAGTCAAGGTAAAAACATCCTCACCCCTATTATCTAATACTTTTGCAACGTGAAAATCCTCCAAGAAAAGTGAATTATTCTATATAATATTTGATTTTGTTATGTAATATTAGGAGTAGGACTATTTAACGGATTACACTTTTTATTTAGTTTTTTATTTTTTTTTGACTGACTGACTAAATTTCATTTCGCCATTCAAATCTTTGCCTAGACGTTGTGAAATATGTCAGAGCCGCCCATGGTGTATGGATTATCTATCAGTGCATGTGTGGGCCCTGCGACCGGACTCATATTGTGCGAACTAATGCGAGCAGTATGGTGCGGTCGTCAAGTTGCTTGTAAACAGAAGTGTATCAATCCCCAAGTCAGGCCAGGTGGGCCACAGCCATACCCTCTTTATATATATATATACCCACAAACAACTTAGTCAGAAAATGATCAAGTCTTTCCAAATAAAGGATATTTACTTGCTTAAAATACATAACACACCTATATCTCTATAAATTTCAGACATTCTGAGTTTCACTAATTTATATATACTACTAGGAGACTTACAATCCACCTTTTTCTTCGGTCTCCTAGCCGTCGGTTATTTTAATTAATATATTCCAACACTAACTCAGCCACTCTACCTAATGCACAGCATTAATTCACAATTACTACGAAGCTAATTCATATCATTACCTTTATCCACACATGAAACGCGATATAATAACCTAACTCATATCATTACTATTTTCATTTATTCTCTAATATCTTCATTCCTTATATCTCACTTATTCTTTTATTATTTATATTCTATGTATATTATATTATATATATTTTTATATACTAATATTTATATTTATATACTATAATATTTCAAGTTATCTATTGATTCACCTATATAATTATAATTATACTAAGTTCATTATCATATATACTATATATATAATATATTATAACTACTATATATATATATATATATATATATATAATATATATGATGGTGAAATCAGTTAGGGGGCCTGGGTACACTGGAATTACTCAGATATTCATTTTGTAGGTATGGGCATGGATGGAGTGCAAAAGGAAAAAAAAGAAGGATAACATGGTATCGTATGAGAATAGGATTAAAAGTCTAACTGAACAGAGTTTATAGATGAAAAGTATGTGGAAGCACTTGCAAAATACATAAACAATTGAATGTAAACAAGTTGAAAACTGAACAAATCTGGAATGTAAAATGAATGAAAAGTTAGTTAGTACGTGAAAGTGAAGTAAGTATAAAACTGATGTACAACAAAAAGTAGGAAAATAAGTAAATGTCAGGTAATGGATGGTCGGAATGAAAGGTAATATATAATATACTATATATATATTTATATATATGATATACATATAATATATATACTCATATTATATACTTATATAATATCATAACTATACTTAAGATATTGTCCATTATATATATATATATATATATATATATAATATTTAATATATATATTATATATATATAATATATAATAATATATATATACTATGTAAAAAGTAATATTTATATAGTAATATATCATTTATTATAGATTATATATTATATCTATTATTAATTATTATATAACATACGATACTAGCTAATATAGAATTTATCTATAATTTAGTCATCTATAAATATGAGACTATACTTATATAATATATTATATATATATTACATAAATAATACTAAATACTGTTAATCAAGGACAAAACATATAACTATCAATATACTATAAATAAATCTACTATATATATATATATATATTATATATAGTACATATATAGTATATAACTACGTATAATACTATATTATGTATATATATATATATACACATATATTTATATATTTATCATACGAAGTTAATAACTTTATATAAGTAACGCTTTAAAGTTTGGTAAAATCTATACTATATAAATATATATATATATATATATATAGTATATATATCAAATATTTATATATATATTATATTATATATGTCTGTGTGTGTGTGTGGGGGGAATGTGTGTAGGGTTTTGATGATGTAAAATGAAGTAGGTAGTTTGAGAATGAGGTAATTAGAACGGAGGAGGTAGTAGGTAGAGTGGGAAAGTAAATGGTGAATCAGCAGGTATAGATAAAATTAAGAAAGGGGGTGGGGTTATGATTGATTGGATATGGATGTGATATATGCAAAGTGTTATGGAGGGAGGATATAGTTCCGAAGGACTGGAATAGAGCGGTGATAATATCCTTGATAAGGGTAATGGGTGATTAGCGGGGCTGTAGAAACTACAGGGAAAGTTGCTTTATTAAGTGTTGCATGTATAATATGAACATGGTGTGGGGTTTATTTTTGGACCAAAGATTACACCTTTCATAGAGGAAGTGAGAGGGACAAACGAGAGATTGATCATAAGGACATTCAAAATTAAGAGGAAGAATTACCATTTATGTCCTACATAAGAATTATTAATTATATCATGGTTCTGGATTACAGGACGGTGTAGGATGTTAAATTGTTTCCTGTGGTCAGTTTTGACTCCAATCATAGATTGGTGGTTGCTAGATTGAGGGTACAGGAAATAAAGTGTCAGGTTTGGAGAAAAAAGAAAGTAATACAAGATTTGAAAAGCCCTGAAATAGAGCAAAAGGGAAGAGAGAAGGATATGTCGGAGAAAATAAAAGGAAAAGTTGGCGAATGCTAGATGAGAAATAAACACTAGAATCTGCAGGCGAAATTATTAGTAAAACCACGGAAGAAACGTTGGAAGTGAGGTAGAATGGAAGAACGAGGATGAAACACATTATGTGGTGAAATCTGTAACAAGTATCTGAGTTTAAATATTTAGGCAATATGTTGGATAAAAAGAGAACGGATGAAGCGGAGTGTAGTAGGAAAGTTGTGAGTGGTAGGAAGGTGGTGGGTGGTGGAATCATATCTTTGGTGAATGCATGGAAGATAAGTCTTGAGTGCACTAGGGGCTTTGCATAAAGGTATGTTGTTGCAGGTATTAATGCATAGTAGTGAAGCTATGGTGTGGAATAAAAGGTTAGATGTTAGGTTGAGGTCCTGGTCTGATGGAATAATCTTTATAGGGGCGTATTAGGTGTGAGAAGAATTGATAAAGTGTGAAATGAATGCATTAGGGAGTTGTGTGGTGTGACGATAGGAATAAATGAGAGTTTATTATGGTGGTTTGAAATCATTTGGAGAAAGGATTGGAATTGTAATGAACTCATGTTATAATCGTTGATAATTCGTTGAGTGTGTCAGGTTAGTAACGCACCAGACACGGTTTGAAAGACTCTCGAAGCAAAAGTGTAATTGAAGTCAATAAAAGATGTTTTGAAGGAGTGAAATGCTGTATAATGGTTTAAGCTAGAAAATGATGCATAATAAGGGTGAATGGCGCGGTTTTGTGAGAGAGCATGGTTGTGGTCCTTGCATGCCCAAGGGATGAACTTTGACACTGCCGAGGTACCGTAGTGGAGGTCTGTCAAGGTTGGTGAATGCTCTGGGTGGACTAGGCATCAACTATTTCTTCTAACTACTTCAAAACCTTACCAATTTTTAGAGACTATGGCACCGGTGCAACAATGTCCGATTCCGTGCACACCATCGCACCCCCCATCCTGTGTGAGGCCGTGGGAAGGATGATGATATGGACACCTGCTCGCACTATGTTTATTTAACTGTGGGAGGGTCTGGCTCCGAATTTTGTAACATAGTCTTTTGAAATTGGATATCAAGGATTCAGTGAATATACTGGTTCCACCTAACTTTTTCATATGTTTGATATTATTTTTTACTTCATTTTCTCTAATATTTTTAATTACCTTTTAATATTTTTATTTTTATACACTGTTTTCTGATCTTTTTTCATCATTCATCCATCTTCCTTTAATATTCCTTCTAGCGTCTTAAGCTAAATATTACAATATATATATATTTATGAAGATTAATCATAATCATTTTGAAATTAGTATGGATTCAGATATATATAATATTTTTTATTTATATTATATTCATTATATATATTTCATATGTATTATTATATTTTATTATTTATATTTATTTACTTTGAGTACAGTAGAGGTTTTTTCAGTTTACCTTGAAGCGCTTTCCTCAGTTCTTAAAGTACAGGTTAACCCAATTTCCCGGAACCGACCTTTTTCCCATCTCTAAGCTTTAAATTGTACACGCAAAAAAGCCGAGAAAAATATTAGGCAACGAAGAGCCAGTAAGAAAGCAGACAAAAGGAATATTAGGTAATAATAGGCCGAAAAAATACATAATTCGCGATTTTTTCTCCCTTCTACGTAGTAAAAGTAATATAATTAAATCCAATGCCTCTCTGAATAATTAAAAAAAAAAATAAAGCGATTAATAAACAGAAGTAATAGAACAGTTAACATGAGCTTCAACATTTACAACTTACAGCGTGCCTCGTAATTTAAAGACATCGCTCGATCACAGACAGTCATTCCGGTTGATCCTGCTAACATTTAATGTCATTTTTTCTTATTGCACACATATATTTTCGTAACCAACATTACAGACCATTATGAAAGGATTTGAATATTATCGAAGTAAACAATAACTTCGTATAAGCAACACCATGCTCACTGAAATAATATGCGATGGCGTTCCCTGGGTAAGGGTCTCGCTGGCTCATATTGATTTGAAGGAATGATTCATGTATTGCAGTTGAACTCTTCACTTCTAGCTTAATTTATATCAATAAATTATTATTTAGATGAGTGCTAGCGCGAAAAATATAAGAAAAAACACTATTCTAAAAATATATAACTTTTATATCATATTATTAAATTTTAAGAAATTATAGTAAGGATGTTCTCGAAAAAAGTAAAAAAAATAAATAAAAAAAAAAAAAATAATTTAAATCCCCCACCCCCAGAAGACGATATAACATTCTCATTTAAGCCCTAGACTCACACCAGGCCTCACAATCTTCAAGGAGAGTGTATAAGTGGATTGCCCTAATATTGATTTGCTAGTCCAAACTAGTACTCATATATACCTATATATTTATATAATATTTAATATATATTATATATTATAATAAATAATTATTATATAATATATATATATATAAAATATTTTATATATAATATAATATATATATCACTATGTATATTTATATGATATTATATATATAATATATATATATATATTATATATTTATATATATATATATAAATATTATATACTTATATTCTATTATATATATATATCATACTATATTATATTATTATATTATACTTAATATATATATATATATATCATATATATATATTTAACCATATATATATATATTATTAATTATTAAGTATATTATATATATATATATTATTATATATTATATATATAATACATATTATACTATAATAATATTAATTATTATATATGATATATATATATATAATTATAATCTAAATTATATTTATTTATATATTATATATATTATATATATATATAATATTTTTATAGTATATATATATATATATTTATACTATTATATTATCTATCTATATTATATTATATAACCATATCTATTTATCTTTTCATATATAAACTACCAAAGTATAAGATAACAAACTTTGACAAAACACCTTCAAAGTTTTTTGATTATAATACCCGTTATCGATCTGGTACAAGATCTATCACTATTTTCATTCTTTATCAATCGATATCACCATTTAGTTTACTCTATAAATTTTGTTCAGCTTCTACTTCTATCTTTATCTATAAAATTAAACTTTATTATTAAATTTCTGTTCCTAGTATTTCACCTTTACCTGGGTTATACTTTTGAACCATTATTTTATTTTTGGTTTTCAATTCTTGGGCGGTTTAAAAATTTTTTTTAAAAGTTTAATTAGTCATACCATGTCACTTTTATATATGTCAAATAAATTCAATAAAAGCTTATAATAATGAATAATCCAAATAAACAGGAGAGAAATAGAGAGGACCTCGATCCAAAACAATGCTCCAAATTTAACTCGAGACAATATGTAAAGTGTTAAACGCAAGAAGCGTATAAAAAACGCTGCAATAAAATAATTAGGTGTTTGAATGATCAGCGTAACCACACCTTCCCCTGCCCAAAATTATCGTAGTATTTGCTGCAAATGAAATAAGTTTGCCCAAATATTATCGAATTTCAAAAACCTTAACCAAGAAATTATATTTTATTAATATATTATTAAATATAAATATATATATATATATATATATATTTATATCGCTATATACCTAAGTTTTATATACTATATATTCAATTTATATATATCCATTATAATATCCAATATATGAATTCTATATCCTTGTATCTCCTTTTTTTATTCTGGTGTGGTAACTGGGCTTGCCCCAATTCGAAACCAGTTCCCCGCCCAATTAATTTTTATAAACAATTGGCAGGGGGGCAGATCTTTTAATTTATGTTTTCTGAAACCCATTTTAAGCCATATATATATATATATATATATATATATATAATATATATATGATATATATATATATTATATATATATATATATTATTATTATATATATAAATATAATTATATTATTATATTATATATATATATTATATATATATATATATATATATATTTATAATTTATATATTATATATATTATATATTATATATATAATAATAATATATATAATATATATACAGATTATAATTAAAGTATTTTAATAATATAAATTTTCAATGTTTGACTTTACTGATTAAATATATTAAAAACTTTGAGAGTTGGAAAAAGTTTTGAGTCTTATTCTATTTTCCGATAAATCTTGGATTCTAAATCCTCGTCTTGGGAGAAAATATAGAAATAAAAATAAATTCAAATATCGGCGTCAGTAGATTGTATAAAATAGATTTTTGATTTTTTTTTTTCCATCAGAAACTATTTTAAAATAAAATAAAATAATCACTCTTTAAAAGTTTGTATATATTATATATAATTTAATATATTATATATATATATTATATTATATATATTATATATTATAATTTAATATTATATATGATAAGTTACTTAACGATTCAGCGTTACAGTGTAATTAGTACACTTATCATATACAAAGCGAAGTTTAAATAAAAATAAAAAAAATTTAGGGGTGAACGAAGAACTATTGAAAGTAATTAAATTTGTTTGTTGTTAATTCTTTTGCGAACTAAGTTTGTGTTCGTTATCGATTATAATATAGTAAGAAAGTTGGGTTTATCGTTGCAGTGTGTTTTTAAGAGAAGTAGAGCGGTCATTCGGGCCAATATTATCCGTGAATGTTGAAAGTCTATTTGTAATGTGTCAAATGCTGATGTCGGTTACTAGCCTATTTGCAGTAAAAAAAAATTAATTCTGAGTAATAAGAAATGGCAAGAAAAAGTAGAGAGATGAAAATATATTGGAAGTAGACTAAATATTTTTATAAAAGTAATGTAGATGGTAAACAACTAAGGAGCCTAACTTAAACCTAACTAAAAACAATAACTACCTAAGTACCTAACGTAAAATAACGTAGTAATACCTAACCTTTACGACCTAGACTTTTATCTACTATTTACCCCAGAACCTATTATGTAACCATAGAGGCTACGGGCGAATTTTTTTTTTTTTTATCAGACTCTTCGCTCGTGTATCCGTTAAGTAACTTTGTCCATATATATATTAGTATATATATATATATATAATAAAATATATAAATTAATATATTATTTATATATATATATATATTATATTATGATAGTATATATATTATATTCGATTTTAGCTGACTAGAAAAATGATGGTTATAAAAAGTCTCATAGGAAAGGAAAAGTTTAGCAGACGGTGAAGAAGAATGGTCCATAATAGAGTAAAGGTGATTTTGTGGGGGGATAGTGGTTTGGCCTGGATACAGGGGTTGAACCCGAAGCCACGAGTTTCAACAGTTAAGGGTTGTCGAGTGTTGGAAGCTCTAGGGATTATTTTTTGATGCGACGGGCTCGCGCTTATGGTATGAGAAAGTAGGGTATGGGGAGTTTCTTTGACTTAGGTTGTGTCTTCTACGAACTTATCTTTTCTGGTGCTGTGGCGCCCATCCCCACCCAAAATCTGATAGAAGATTATTATATATTATATATATATAATATAATATATTAATAATAATATATATATATATAATATAGTATATATATATATATATATATATTATATATTATATAATATATATATATATATAATATATTATATATATATATTATTATATAAATATATATATATATCAGGGGTGTTGCAAGTATTTGAGATTCTTCCCAATCAGAGGTCAGTGTACGAGCTTATTCTGACTGGATAGTGTTGAAAATCACAAGACTGAGTAAATCTGTTTGTGTTGTGCGATTTGGTTCGTTACGGTTTGTGACACAAGTTTTGGGATTTTGGAGATGAATCAGGATATAGAAAAATGAGTGTGCATAAAATTGTGTGCGAAACCTGGAAAAGTGCAATAGACACTATGAAAGGATTTGTAAAGGATTTGATGAATCTTTTAATCTTCACAGGTGTTTCGGAATACTTTTCTGAAAAGGTCGAACTTCAATTGAAGATGAAGATCGTGCAATGAAGCAAAATTCTTGAAGATGTTCCAAAAAATTTTTGGCTGACGCAGAATGATCGATATCAGGCTATTTTTCCAATTGTGAGAAAATTGCGGATAGGTTTTGTATAGTTTCAAAGGATCCTGACTAAAGGAGGACTGTACTGTGTATCACCATTTTGAGACTAAATTTATCAAAAGTTCCTGTCTGATAAGAAATGAAACATCGCATTGATGTATACTATGCTCTGCTGTTATTTTGGTCACAGAATACGAACATTTTTTTACTAGGGTCGTAAAAGCGGTTATGAAACCTATTTATGTTTATTGTTATGAACTTGAAACATATCAACAATCGTCACAAAGGAAACTCATAGCTAATCAAGACGAAAAATATATCAGACAAGTGAAGATCAGCGATCTTAAAGGAAAGTTGATCGTTTTCATTGATTTATGAAATTGTGCATAAAGAGTTTGTTCACTCAGGCCAAACTGTCAACTCTCAATTCTGTAGTGATGCTTTCCAGCCTTTCCGTGAGACTATGAGAAGCGGCGGCACCAAACTCTGTTGCAACGAAACATGACTGTTTCTCCATGAATGTTCAATGTTCCAGCTGACTCTTCACTCAACACTCTACAAGTTTTTGGCCATTAACAACATCAAAACAATTCCATTACAAATGAGCAGGAAAAAAAATTACATTACGAACAGGAATTTTGAAAAAATGTTTTGATTTTCCCTTTGAACAATTTTACCTTGTTGTTTTCCCCCCCTAGACTCTTTTTCTTTTTCCCCCAAGACTTTTTTTCTTCCCATTATTTATTTATATCTTACGAAGTCCCGGCGACGACACTGTCCCACTTTGATGATAGAATTACAAAGCTATCTCGATTGGAAATTGAATTAGCGGTTTTCTCGCCGGAGCCGAACTGTCCTTTCTAATAGAGAGCGTCAATCGATTTGGCTGAAACGAAGACAGACCTTATTTGGCGCCCCTTTTTCAATCAATTGCATGGGACATATGTGAAAGATATGTCCACTAGTATGTACTTAATATATTTCAAATTTTGTTGTTATTATTATTTTATTATTATTATTATTATTATTAATATTATATATTATATTATATAGAATTAAAGGTGATTTTATTTTTCTGTTATTGTTATTGTTATATTATTAGATATTATTATATTATATTATTATTATTATTATTATTATTATTATTATTATTATTATTATTATTATTATTATTATTATTATTATTATTATTATTATTATTATTATTATTATTATTATCATCATTATCATTATCATTATCATTATCATTATCATTATCATTTCCATTATCATATCATTATCATTATCATCATTATCATAATCATAATCATATTTCATTATCATATTAATTATATTATTATATTATTAATTATTATTATATTATTATTATTATTATTATTATTATTATTATTATTATTATTATTATTATTATTATCATTTAAAGTTGGATCATTAGTAATAGAAATAATAACAATAGTCTGTGTAGGTTTCGTGGTGTGAAGACGTTGTTGAATGTGCTCACATGATAATAATTATATTTTTATTATTGTGTCCATGTAGTGCTGTGTTTGTGAAGTGTGTGTGTTTCAAACTTTTTTTTTTATTATTTAAAATTTTATTAAATCTTACTACTTTGATACCATTTTATCCGTTTTAGTAAAGCTCTACTTACGAGGTTTTAAAAGATAAGTCCTAGTTTTACCTTTTTCTTTTATTTTTTTTATTAATTGACCTATACCTTCCCCATAGCTTGTTTATGAATTTGAATTTCGTCTTCACAGTGTTTAAAATTTGATTTTATTATTTTAGCACTTTAACTTTTAAAGTTTTAGGTTTTAATGTTTTAAACATTTATTTACTTTTTTATTCGTGAATTTGTAGGGGTGCAAGAGAGAGTTAGTGTTTTTAACTTTAAGATTTTTCATATTTTACATATTTACTGTAAATACGATTTTAGCTTTTTAACATTTACGGTTTTAAATTTAGGTTTTAGTGTGGGAATAATTTTAACCTGATTTCACGTTTGTTTGTTTTTTGTTTTTTTTTGTTTGTTTTTTGTTTGTTTGTTTTGTGGTTGTTGATGGAAGATTTGCACAGGCGCGGGCTTACTATCAACTTTACTAACATCCGTGGCTTGCAATCTAACTCTGTATCCGTGGCATACCACCTCTCTAACTCTAATCCTAACCTTTTGCTCTTGTCTGAGACCTAGATGACTAGGAATTCATCCTCTAACTCGTTTAATATGTCCAACTACAACTTATTTCATAATTTCCGTCTAAAGGTTGGAGTATGTGCCTATGTTAACATAAACACCGTAACACATTCGAGAAGAATTCCCTAACTTTGATGTTCTGTTGCTTAAAATCTTTCTTCCTTTTACTACAATCCTGTGCTTCTGCTACTGTTCTTCTAACAGAACAGATTTTCACGCCTTTTTGAATATCTTATCTTACTTCTCACGAGACTGTTAATTTCTCATCCAAATACTGACGTCCTCTATTTACGGGGGTTTCAATGTACCACAACATGAATGGTTGGTCCTCTCATACTGATTAGGGGGAGGAGCCGAATTCATTTAGCATGCTCAACGATCTGGAGCAACTAATTAAAGACCCCACACACATTCCGCGGATCGTCCCACCCAATTCTTGAACACACTTGACCTATGTTTCACCACTAGTCCTTCGCTCCTTTAAATACACCACCTTCGCTCCTATTGGTAAATCTGACCACAACCTTATATCTCTTAATTTAATACTTTCTCTCCAACAGCTCCCATCCTGCCCTACGCGTTTTTTTCTGGCACTTTGGGATCGGGCCGATTGGGGGCCTTGCGTTGCTTCACGCTAACTATAAATGGAATGACTGCTTTGTCTCTGGTGACCGCTTCAACTTCTGCCGATAAGTGGGAGCTGTAATCGTTGATGGGCTGAGCAGGTTCCATTCCTTCTTCGAATAAATCTTTCTCTCCTCATAAATCATGGTTCGATCGTGCTTGTTCTCTTGGCCATCCAGGCTAGAGGACAGTGGTATCGGGAGTGGAAAAATTCTCTTCTCTATCACTCTTGCTAATTTCATTCAGGCTAGGAATCGTTGCAGGGATACTCTTCGACGAGCAAAGCGGGCTTTTCATCAAACGAAAGTGCGCTAACCTCCTTTTTTCCTACTGACAAATCTTTCTGGCTCTTGCCAAAAACATCATCTAACAACTTCTGAATCTGTCTTTCCTCCTCTTATTCGCTCTCATGGTTCTGTTGCTAATTCTCCACCTGAAAAGGCCAATCTCTGCGGCCTCCCGTTTTCCTCTAGCTCAACCCTACACAACTCTGTCATTCCCACCCCACCTCCTTTCCCTCTCAGGTGTCCTATGTCTTTGCCTGTGATTACATTTGATCGGGTGCATGGGCCCCTGAGATCTATGAACGTTAGGAAGGCGGGTGGCCCGGATGGCATTGCCTCCCCGAGTTTTGAGCGAGTGTGCTTCCGTGCTATCCCGCCCCTCGTTCAACTATACTCTCTGTATCATTATTAGCCCTTTAAATCAGTGTGGAAGCACACATATGTCCACCCTATTTCGAAAAAAGGAAGCAGCTCTGACCCTTCTAACTATCGCCCTATAGCCTTACTTGTATACTATCTAAGATCTTTGAAACTCTTCTCAACTCTTCATTCTTTAGCATCATCTGAATCTCATTCACTTTTTCCGATCGCCCAGTACGGTTTCGGCGCTCGATGGTTCTACTGCGATATACTTTCCTATTTACCCGATTTAATGGTTTTCCGCCCTTAGGAAACTACGGAGGACTTGCGTGGTGGCGCTTAGACATATCCAAAGCATGTTGACCGGTATTGGCACGCGGTCACTGCTCTCCAAGCTCCCCTCCTTTGGGTTTCCTCCTTCTCTTTGCTT
>JABUQX010012799.1:17500-37055 GCA_015478945.1 Trachelipus rathkii | reverse complement strand
CACAGAATGTAAGATCAGTACCCTACAGAAGAGAAAGAACATGTCTGTATTATTCTACTTTTTTTTGTAAGACCCATAGTCCTAAAATTTATGTCAAACAAATGATGTAAGAGAGTGGACCTACTGAAAAAGTACCAACCTAAATGATGGGTCAAAATATTTGAATAAAAATATGAAAATTGGAATATAAGATCAACGTTGGACTCTTGTAACTTTTTACGTGGGGGCAACAGTCTTAAATTTTAATATAGAATACGACAGTGACTATTGAAGAGATCCAACATATCAGAATATATACCTTTTTAGTACGACTCAAATAGGTCCTGAAATTTAAGTAAAACATTTTAACTTTTTACTTGAGGGCAACAATCTTTCAATTTGATCACAGGAGTAAGGCAATACCCTACAGAAGAGAACAACATGTCTCTATATTCTACGTTTGTTGTAAGAACCTAGTACGTCCTAAAAATATGTCAAACTACATGATGTAAGACAGTGAACTACTGAAAAGTACCAACCTAAGCACTGACCAAAAATATTTGAATGAAAATATGAAAATCGGAATATAGCATCAACGTTGTGATTCCTGTAACTTTTTACCTGGGGCCAACAGTCTTTAAATTTATATAAAATGACGACAGGACCAATGGAAGAGATCCAACATATCAGAATAGTATACCTTTTTAGATACGACTCAAATTAGGTCCTGAAATGTAAGTAAAACTGTTAAAACCTTTTTATAGGGCAACAATTTTAATTTGGTCACATAATTTAAACATTACCCTGACAGAAGAGAAAGAACAGTCTGTCATAGTCCACTTGTTTTTGTAAGCCCAAGTACGTCCAAAATGTATGTCAAACTATATGAGGTAAGACAGTGAACTACAAATAATTACCACCACTATAAATATGGGTCAAAAATTGAATGAAAATATGGAAAATTGGAATATAGCATCAACGTTGTTACTCTTGAAACTTTTTACCTGGGGACAGTTTCTTAATTTAATATAGAATGTACGACAGAGACCTAGTTGAAGAGATCCAACCATTTCAGAATATTTACCTTTTTAGTACGATCAAATTAGGTCCTGAAATTTAAGTAAACCCTTTTAATTTTTACTTGAGGGCGCAACAATCTTTAATTTGGTCACAGAATGTAAGACAGTACCCTACAGAAGAGATATGAGGAATATTCAGAATATTCTACGTTTTTTATAAGAGTTTTATAACGTCCTAAATTTGCGTCAATATAAAATTTTGGAAGACAGTGACCTACTGAAAAGTACCAACCTAATATGGGTCAAAATGTTTGAATGAAAATATGAAAATCGGAATATAGCATCAACGTTGTGACGCTTGTAACTTTTACATGGGGGCAACAGTCTTTAAATTTAAATAGAATGACGACATGACCTACTTGAAGAGATCCCAACATATCAGAAAATATATTACCATTTTAGTACGACTCAAATTAGGTCCTTGAAAATTAATTAAACATGTTAAAATTTTACTTGCGGGGCAGCAAAAAAAAATCATTTATTTGATCAGAGGATGAAGACAGTACCCTACAGAAGAAAACCAACATGTCTGTATATTTGTTTTTTTTAAGACCCATAGTTCGTCCTTGGAATATAGCATCAACGTTGTTACCCTTGTAACTTTTCTGGGGGGCATCAGTCTTTAAATTAATATAGAATGTACGACAGGGACCTATTGAAGAGTCAACATATCAGAATATATTACCTTTAGTACGACTCAAATTAGGTCCTGAATTTAAGTAAACCAGTTAACTTTTACTGAGCAACATCTTTAATTTGATCACAGAAGGTAAGACAGTACCCTACAGAAGAGAAAGAACATGTCTGTATATTCTACTTTTTTTTGTAAGACCCATAGTACGTCCTAAAATTTATGTCAAACTATATGATGTAAGACAGTGACCATCTGAAAAGTAACACCAAATATGGCGTAAAATTTGAAGAAAATAGAAAATTGGGAATATAGCATCAACCGTGTGACTCTTTTAACTTTTACCTGGGGGGCAACAGTCTTAAAATTTAATATAGAATGTACGACAGTGACCTGTTGAGAATCCACATATCAGAATATATACCTATTTAGTACACGAACTCAAATTAGTCCTGAAATTAAGTAAAAAAGTCTTTTTACTTGATAAGAATCTTTTATTTGATCACAGGATGTAAGACAGTACCCACAGAAAAGAAAAAAAACATGTCTGTATATTCTAGTTTTTTAGTAAGACCCATAGTTGCGTCCTAAAAATTTATGTCCAAACTAAATGATGTAGATGCGATGTAGCCTACTGAAAAAGTACCAACCTAAAGAGTCAAAATGTTGAATGAAAATATGAAAATCGGAATATAGCATCAACGTTTCGTTACTCTTGTAACTTTTTACCTGTGAGCAACAGTCTTTAAATAATAACCCTCTTAATTTTTTACTTGAAGAGATCAACATATACAGAATATCATTACCTTTTTAGTACGACTCAAATTATGTCCTGAAATTTAAGTAAAACCTGTTAACTTTTTACTTGAGGTTCAACAATTTTTTGATCACAGAATGGAAGACAGTACCCTACAGAAGGAAAAACATTTCTGTATATTCTACCTTTTTTTGTAAAACCCATAATAGTACGTCAAAAAATTTATGTCAAACTACATGATGTAGAAGTGACTACTGAAAATACCAACCTAAATATGGGTCAAAATATGTGAATGAAAAATGAAAATGGAATATAGCATCAAACATTGTGCTCTTTGTAACTTTTACTTGTGGGGCAACATCTTTAAATTTAATATTAGAATGTTACAACAGTACCTATTGAAGAGATAAAAACATGATCAGAATATATACCTTTGAGTACGACTCAAATTAGTCCTGAAATTTAAGTAAAACCTGTTAACTTTTTACTTAGGCAACATCTTTAATTGGTCACAGAATGGAAGACCAGTACCTAACAGAAGGAAAGAACAGTCTGTATAGTCTACTTTTTGTTGTAAGGGACCCATAGTACGTCCAAAAATTATGTCAAACTATATGATGTAAGACAGTGACATGAAAAGACCAACCAAATATGGGTTCAAAATATTTGAATGAAAATATAAAATTGGAATATAGCATTTCAACGTTTGACTCTTAACTTTTTACCTTTGGGGCACAGTCTTTAAATTTAATATAGAATGTACTACAGGACCTATGAAGAGATCCACATATCAGAAATATTACCTTTTAGACGATCTCAAATTAAGGTCCTGAATTTAAGTAAAACCTTTAACTTTTTACTTGAGGGGCAGCAATCTTTAATTTGATCACAGGATGTAAGATGTACCCTACAGAAGAGAAATACAACAGTCTCTATATTTCTCACTTTGAAGAACCGATCAGTGTTCGTTCCTAAAAATTTAAAAGAAACAAAGCGCATGATGTAAGACAGTGACTTACTGAAAAGTAAACAAACCTAAAATGGGTCAAAATGTTTTGAATGAAAATATGAAATTGGAATAAAGCATCAACGGTTGTTACTCCTGTAACTTTTACCTGGGGGGCAACAGTCTTAAATTTATATAGAATGTACGACAGGGACCGATTGAAGAGATCAACATAGCAGAATATATTACCTTTTTAATTACGACTCAAATTAGGTCCTGAACATTAAGTAAAATCTTGTAACTTTTTACTTGGAAGGCAACAATCTTTAATTGATTACAGGATGTAAGGCAGTACCCTACAAGAGAAACAACATGTCTCTATATACTACGTTTTTTTGTAAGACCCATAGTACGTCCTAAAATTTATGTCAAACACATTGTAAGACTGAAAACAACTGAAAAGTACCAACCCAAATATGGTCCAAATATTTGAATGAAAATATGAAATCGTAAAATAGGCATCAACGTTTTACTCCGTAACTTTTACCTGAGGAGCAACAGTCTTTAAATTTAACATAGAATGTACGACAGTGACCTATTGAAGAGATCCAACATATCAGAATATATTACCTTTTTAGTACGACTCAAATTAGGTCCTGAAATTTAAGTAAAACCTGTTAACTTTTTACTTGAGGGGCAACAATCTTTAATTTGGTCACAGAATGTAAGACAGTACCCTACAGAAGAGAAAGAACATGTCTGTATATTCTACGTTTTTTTTAAGACCCATAGTTCGTCCTAAAATTTATGTCAAAATTAATATGATGTAAGACAGTGACCTACTGAAAAGTACCAACCTAAATATGGGTCAAAATGTTTGAATGAAAATATGAAAATTGGAATATAGCATCAACGTTGTTACTCTTGTAACTTTTTACCTGGGGGGCAACAGTCTTTAAATTTAATATAGAATGTACGACAGTGACCTATTAAGAGATCCAACATATCAGAATATATAACCTTTTTAGTACGACTCAAATTAGGTCCTGAAATAAGGTAAACCCTTTTAACTTTTGACTTGAGGGGCAACAATTTAATTTGGTCACAGAATGTAAGACAGTACCCTACAGAAGCGAAAACAAACATGTCTGTACAGTTACGTTTTTTTTGTAACGGCCCATAGTACGTCCTTAAAATTATGTCAAAAACTACATATGTAAGTAGGTGACCTACTGAAAATACCAACCTAATATGGTCAAAATATAAATGAGAAATATGAAAAAGTTCAATATAAGCATCAACATATGTGACTCTTGTAACTTTTTATTTGGGCAACAGTCTTTAAAATTAATATAGAATGTACGACAGTGACCTTATTGAAGTGATCCAAGATATCAAAATATATTACTTTTTTGTACACTCAAATTAGGTCCTGAAATTAAAGAAAACAGTTAACTTTTCCATTGAGGCAAACAATCTTTATTTGTCACAGAATGTAAACATACCCTACAGAAGAGAAAGAACATGTCTGTAGATTCTTCTTTTTTGTTAAGAACCTATAGTACGTCGGAAAAATTTATTGTTCAAACTACATGATTAAACTGACCTACTGAAAATACCACCTAAATAGCAGTCAAAATATTGAATGAAAATATGAAAAATTGGAATATAGTATCAACGTTTGTGACTCTTTTAACTTTTTACCTGGGGCGCAATTTTAAAGTTAATATAGAATGTACGACAGGAACCTATTGAAGAAATCCAACATATCAGAATATATACCTTTTTTGTACGACTCAAAATTAGGTCCTGAAGTTTAAGTAAAACCTTTTAACTTTTTAGGGGCAACAATCTTTATTTGATCACAGATGTAAGACAGTACCCTACAGAGAGAAAGAACATGTCTGTTTATATCTACTTTTTTTTGTAAGACCCATAGTACGTCCAAAAAATTTATGTCAAACTATATGATGTAAAACAGTGACCTACTCAAAAGTACCAACCTAAATATGGTCAACATATTTGAATGAAAAATATGAAATGGAATATAGCATCAACCTTGTGACTCTTTTAACTTTTAAATGGGGCAACAGTCTTTAATTAATATAGAATGCTTACGACAGTGACCTATTTGAAGAATCCAACATATCAGAATATATTACCATTTTTGTTTTTTACTCAAATTAGGTCCTGAAATTAAGTAAACATTGTTAAATTTTACTGAGGGCAGCAATTCTTTAATTTGGATCAACGAGGATGTTAAGACAGTACAATACAGAAGAGAAACAATATTTGTATATTCTTCGTTTTTTTGTAAGACCCATAGTCGTCTTGGAATTATAGCATCAACGTTTTTACTCTTGTAACTTTTTACGATGGGGGCAACAGTCTTTAAATTTAATTATAGAATGTACGACAGGACCTATTGAAGAGATCCAAAACATATCAGAATATATTACCTTTTTAGTACGACGTCAAATTAGGTCCTGAAATTAAGTAAAACCTGTTAACTTTGACTTGAGGGGCAAACAATCTTTTATAATTTGATCACAGAATGTAAAACATTACCCTACAGAAGAGGAAAGAACTATGTCTGTATATTCACTTATTTTTTGTAAAGGACCCAAGTACGTCCAAAATTTTATGTCAAACTATATGATGTAAGACAGTGAATACTGAAAAGTACCAACCTAATATGGGTCAAAATATTTGAATGAAAAATATGAAAATTGGAATATAGCATCAACGTTGACTCTTTTAACTTTTTACCTGGGCGGGCAAACCAGTCTGTTAAATTAATATAGAATTACTACATGACCTGTTGAAGACCAACATATCAGAATAATTACCTTTTTAGTACGACTCAAATTAGGTCCTGAAATTAAGTAAAACCTTTTCTTTTTAACTGAGGGGCAGCAATCTTTAATTGATCCAGGATTGTAAGACATACCCTACAGAAGAGAACAACATTTCTGTATTATTCTTACGTTTTTTAGGGTAAGGACCCATACTTCGTCCTAAAATTTAGTCAAATAAATGAGGTAAGACAGTGACCTACTTGAAAAGTACCAACCTAAATATGCGTCAAAAATGTTGAATGAAAATATGAAATCGGAATATACATCAACGTGTTACTCTTGTAACTTTTTAGCCTGGTGAGCAACAGTCTTTTAAATTAATATAGAATTACACAGGACCTATTGAAGAGATCCAACATATCAGATATATACCTTTTTGTACGACTCAATTAGGTCCTGAAAATTAAAGTAAAACATTTTAACTTTTTACTTGAGGGCAACAATCTTGAATTTGATCACAGGATGTAAGACAGTACCTACAGAAGAGAAAGAACATGTCTTGTATATTCTACTTTTTTTTGTAAAGACCCAGAGTACGTCCGAAAAATTTATGTCAAACTACATGATGTAAGAGAGTGACCTACTGAGAAGTACCAACCTAAATATGTTTAAAATATATGTTGAATGAAAATTGAAAATTGTATATAGCATCAACATTGTGACTCTTGTAACCTTTACTTGGGGGCAACAGTCTTTAATTTAATATTAGAATGTACAACAGTGACCGTATTGAAGAGATCCAACAATCAGAATATATTACCTTTTAGTACGATTCAAATTAGGTCCTGAAATTTTAAGTAAAACTTCGGTAACTTTTTACTTGAGGGGCAACAATCTTTAATTTGTCACAGAATGTAAGACAGTACAGCAAGAGAAAGAAACATGTCTGTATATTACCTTTTTTTGTAAGGGACCCATAGTACGTCCAAAAATTTATGTCAAACTATAATGATGTAAGACACTGACCTATTGAAAAGTACCAACTGAAATATGGGTCAAAATATTGAATGAAAATATGAAAATTGTAACTATAGCATCAACGTTGTGACTTCTGTAACCCTTTGGGACAACAGTCTTTAAATTTTATATAGAATGTACGACAGACCTATTGAAGAGATCCCACATATCAGAATATATTACCTTTTAGTACGACTTCAAATTAAGGTCCTGAAAGTTTAAGATAAAACATGTTAACTTTTACTGAGGAAACAATCTTAATTTGATCACAGGATGTAAGCATTACCCTACAGAAGAGAAACAACATGTCTGTATAATCTTACGGCGTTTTTTTGTACGACCATAGTACGTGCCTAAATTAGGTCAAACTGCATGATGTAAGGAAGTGACCTACTGAGAAGTACCACCTAAATATGGGTCAAATATTTGAATGAAAATATGAAAATTGGAATAAGGCATCAACGTTGTGACTCTTGTAACGTTTTTACCTTGGGGGCAATAGTCTTTAAATTTACATAATGGTACGACATGACCTATTAAGAATCCCAAACATATCAGAATTATATTACCTTTTTAGTACGCACTCAAATTAGGTCTGAAATTAAAACCCTTTTAACTTTTTACTTGTAGGGCAACAATCTTTAATTTTGACCACAGAAAGTAAGACAGTACCCTACAGAAGAGAAAAAACATGTTGTATATTCTACGTTTTTATAAGGACCCATTATAGGTCCTAAATTATTGTCAAAGCTAAATATGTAAGACAGTGACCTTGAAAATACCAACCTAAATGATGGGGTTCAAAATGTTTGAATAGAAAATATGAAAATCGGAATATAGCATCAACGTTGTTAACTCTTGTAACTTTTACCTGGGGGGCAAAGTTTTTAAATTTTAATATAGAATGTACGACAGGTACCTATTGAGAGATCCAACATATCAAAATATATAACCTTTTAGTATGCTCAAATTAGGTTCCTGATAGTTTAAGTAAACCTGTTAACCTTTTTACTTGAGGGGCAAACACTTTAATTGGTCACAGAATGGTAAGACAGACCCTAACAGAAGCGGAAACAACATGTCTGTACATTCTACTTTTTTTGTACGAACCTATAGTACGTCGTAAATTAGTCAAAACTAAATATGTAAGACAGTTGACCGTTTACTGAAAAGTACCAACCTAATAATGGGTCAAATAATTTGAATGAAAATATGAAAATTGTAATATAGTATCAACGTTGTGACTCTTTAACTTTTTACCTGGGGAATCAACCTTTAAATTTAAAAAAATGTACGACAGTGACCGATTGAAGAGATTCAACATATTTCTATATGCTTCCATTTTTGTGTACGACTCAAATTGGTCCTGAAATTTAAGTAAAACCTGTTAATTTTTACTTGAGGGCAACAATCTTAATTTGATCACAGGATGTAAGACAGTACCCTACAGAAGAGAAACAACATGTCTGTAATTCTACGTTTTTTTGTAAGGCCCATACATAGTACCTTTTAAAATTTATGTCAAACTACTGATGTAAGACAGTGGACCTACTAAAAAGTACCAACCTAAAAATGGGTAAAAATGTTTGAATGAAAATATGAAAAATTGGAATATAGCATCAACGTTGTTACTTCTTCTACACTTTTTACCTGGTTGAGCAACAGTCTTTCAAAGTTACATATAAAAAGTAGGCTCACCTATGGAAAGATGAAACAAATCAGAATATATTACCTATTGAGACGAGCTCAAATTAGGTCCGAAGTTTAAGTTAAAACATGTAAAAAACTTTTTACTGAGGCAAACAATCTTGAATTTGACACAGGATGTAAGACAGTACCCTACATAAGAGAAAGAAAACATGTCTTTATATTCTACTTTTTTTTGTAAGACCCATATACGTCCAAAAAATTTAGTCAAACTATATGATGTGAAAGACAGCTGACTATTGAAAAGTACCAACCCTAAATATGGGTCAAAATATTGAATGAAAAAATGAAAATTGGAATATAGATCAACGTGTGACTCTTTTTTAACAACTGTGATGGAGTGAAAAAATCCTTTGAATTGAAGTATTATAACTGTACGACAGTGACCTATTGAGAGATCCAACATATCACGTAATTACTTTTTAGTACGAACTCAAATTAGTCCTGAAATTTTAAGGTAAAACATGTTAAATTTTTACTTGAGGGGCAGCAAATCTTAATTTTGATCAGAGGATGTAGTCAGTAACCTACAGAAGAGAAACAACATGTTTGTATATTCTACGTTTTTTTGTAAGACCCATAGTACCTAATATAGCATCAACGTTGTTACTCTTGTAACTTTTTACCTGGGGGGCAACAGTCTTTAAATTTAATATAGAATGTACGACAGTGACCTATTGAAGAGATCCAACATATCAGAATATATTACCTTTTTAGTACGACTCAAATTAGGTCTGAAATTTAGTAAAACCTTTAAACTTTTTACTTGAAGGGCAAACAATCTTTAATTTGATCACAGAATGTAGGACAGTAACCTACAGAAGAGAAACAACATGTCTTTATTTTCTACGTTTTTTTTGTAAGACTCATAGTACGTCCTAAAATTTATGTCAAACTACATGATGTAAGACAGTGACCTACTGAAAAGTACCAACCTAAATATGGGTCAAAATATTTGAATGAAAATATGAAAATTGGAATATAGCATCAACGTTTGACTCTTGTAACTTTTTACCTGGGGGGCAACAGTCTTTAAATTTAATATAGAATGTTACGACAGTGACCTATGTAAGAGATCCAACATATCAGAATTATTACCTTTTTAAGTACGACTCAAAATGTAGGTCCTGAAAGTTGAAGTAAAAAATGTTCTTTTACTGAAGCGGGCAGCAATCTTTAATTGATCACAGGATAGGAAGGACAGTACCCTACAGAAGAGAAACAACATGATCTGATATTCTACGTTTTTTTTAGTAAGGACCCATAGTCGTCCTAAAATGTTATGTCAAACTAAATGAATGTAAGACAGGACCTACTGAAAGTACCAACCTAAATAGGCGTCAAAATGTTTGAATGAAAATATGAAAAATCGAATATAGCATCAACGTTGTTACTCTTGTAACTTTTTACCTGGAGCAACAGTCTTTAAATTTAATATTAGAATGTACGACAGACCTACTTGAAGAGATCCAGACATATCAGAACTTATTACCTTTTAGTACGACTCAAATTAAGTCCTGAAGTTTAAGTAAAACATTTTTTAAACTTTTTACTTTTGAGGCAACAATCTATTGATCACAGGATGTTAGACAGTACCCTACAGAAGAGAAAGAACATGTCTGTATATTCACTTTTTTTTGGTAAGAACCTGGGGCAACTGAAGCATTAGATACTCCAAAAAGTTATTTAAAACTACATATGTAAGAGAGTGACCTACTGAGAAGTACCAACCAAAATATGGGTCAAAATATGTGAATGAAAATATGAAAATGGATTATAGCATCAACATTGTGACTCTTTTAACTTTTACCTTGGGGCAACAGTCTTTAAATTTAATATAGAATGAACAACAGTGACCTATTGAAGAAATCCAACATATCAGAATATAATTCCACTTTTTTAGTACGACTCAAATTTAGGTCCTGAAATTTAAGTAAAACTTTTTAACTTTTTATTTGTCAGGCAACAATCTTTAATTTGGTCACAAGAAATTAAGACAGTACCCTACAGAAGAGAAAAACATGTCATGTAATTCTTTTTTTTTTTTTTTTTGTTTTTTTTTATATTTTTTTGTATACTTAAGTACGTCCTAAAAATTTATGTCAAACTATATGATGTAAGACAATGACCTAGTGGAAAATTACCAACCTAAATATGTGTCAAATATTGAAATGAAAATATGAAAATGAATTATAGCATCAACGTTGACTCTTTTACTTTTTACCTGGGGGGCACAGTTTTAAATTTTAATATAGAATGTACGACAGTAGACCTATTGAAGAGATCCAACATATTCAGAGATATAGTACCTTTTTAGTACGACCCAAATTAGGTCCTGAAATTTAAGTAAAACATGTAACTTTTTACATTAGGGGCAGCAATTCTTTAATTTGATCACCAGGAGTAAGACTTACCCTACAGAAGAAAACAATGTCTCTATATTCTCGTTTTTTTGTAAAAGACCCATTAGTTCGTCCTAAAAATTTATGGTCAAACGTACATGATGTAAGGACAGTGACCTATGAAAAGTACCAAACCTAAATATGGGTCAAAATATTGAATGAAAATATTAAAATTGAATATAGCATCAACGTTGTGACTCTTTAACTTTTTACATTGGGGGGCAACATTCTTTAAATTTAATATAGAATGTACGACAGGAACCTATTGAAGATGATCCAACATATCAGAATATATGACCATTTTTAGTACGACTCAAATTAGGTCTGAATTTAAGTAAAAATGTTAATTTTACTTGAGGGGCAGCAATCTTAATTTGATCAGAGATTAAGACAGTACAATACAGAAAGAGGAAACAACATGTTTCTTATATTCTTCGTTTTTTTGTAAGACCCATAGTTCGTCCTTAAATTTATGCATCAACGTTGTTACTCTTGTAACTTTTACCTGGGGGGCACAGTCTTTAAATTTAATATTAGAGGTACGACAGGACCTATGAAGAGATCCACATATCAGAATATATACCTTTTTAGTACGACTCAAATGAGGTCCTGAAATTTAAGTAAACCCTTTTAACTGTTTACTTGAGGGGCAACAATCTTTTTTTTGACCCAGAATGTAAGACAATACCCTACAGAAGAGAAAAACATGTCTGTATATCTACTTTTTTTTTTGTAAGACCCCATAGTACGTCCAAAAAATTATGTCAAACTATATGATGTAAGACAGTGACCACTATAAAGTACCAACCTAAATATGGGTCAAAATATTTTGATGAAAATATGAAAAATTGAAATATAGCATCAAAAGTTGTGACTCTTTTAACGTTTTACCTGGGGGGCAACAGTCTTTAAATTTAATATAGAATGTACGACCATGACCTATTGAAGAGCATCCAACATATTCAGAATATATTACCTTTTAGTACGATCAAATTAGGTCCTGAAATTTAAGTAAAAAAAAATGTTCGTTTTTTACTTGAGGGGGCAGCATCTTTATTTTGAATCACAGGATGTAGACTTACCCTTACAGAAGAGAAACAACGTGTCTGTATATTCTACGTTTAGTAAACACATAGTTCGTCCTAAAAATTATGTCAAACTAAATATGATGTAGACAGTGACCTACTGAAAAAGAAATACCAACCTAAAGATAGGGCAAAATGTTTGAATGAAATATGAAATCGGAAATAGCATCAACTGTGTTTACTCTTGTAACTTTTACCTTGCGAGCAAACAGTTCTTTAAATTTTAATATAGATGTACGACAGGGACCTATGAAGAATCCAACATAGCAGAATATATTACCTTTTTTCACGACCTCAAATTATGTCCTGAAAGTTAAGTAAACCTTTTAACTTTCTACTTGAGGGGCAAAACATCTTTAATTGAATCACAGAATGTAAAGCAGTACCCTACAGAAGAGAAAGAACATTTTGTATATTCTACTTTTTTTGTAAGACCCATAGTTACGTCCAAAATTTATGTAAATACATTGATGAGAGAGTGACCTCACTGAAAGTACCAACCTAAAATGGTCAAAATATGTGAATGGAAAATATAAAAATTGGAATATAGCATCAACATTGTGACCCTTGTAACTTTAACTGAGGGGCAACAGTTCTTTAATTTAATATAGAAGTATTACTATGACCTATGAAGAGATCCAACATACAGAATATATTACCTTTTTAGTACGACTCAAATTAGGTCCTGAAATTAAGTAAAAACCTGTTAACTTTTTACTTGAGGGCAACAATCCTTTAATTTGGGTCACAGAATGTAAAATAGTAACCAAAAGAAGAGAAAGAACATGTCTTATATTCTACTTTTTTGTAAGACCCATTGTACGTCCAAAAATTTATGTCAAACTACAGGATGTAACAGTGACCTATTGAAAAGTACCAAACCTAAATATGGGTCCAAAAAGAATGAAAAAAATGAAAATGAAATATAGCTCAACGTTGAGACTCTTTTAACTTTTTACCTGGGGGCAAACAGTCTTTAAATTTAATATTAGAATGTACGACAGTGACCTATGAAGAGAATCCAACATATCAAATATATTACCTTTTGTACGACTCAAATTAGATCCTGAAATTTAATGTAAAACATGTTAATTTTTACTTGAGCGGCAGCATATCTTTAATTGATCACAGATGTAAACTGTACACCCTACAGAAGAAGAAACAACATCTGTCTCGTATATTCTTCGTTTTTTTTGTAAACCCACTTAGTACGTCCTAAAATTTAGTCAAACTGCATGATGTAAGACAGTGACTTACTGAAAAGTACCAACCTAAATATGGGTTAAAATTTTTGAATGAAATATGAAAAGTTGGAAGTATAGCATCAACGTTGGTACTCTTGTAACTTTCCTATGGGCAACAGTCTTTAAATTTAAATAAAGAATGTACGACAGACCTATTGAAGAGATCCAACATATCAGGATATAATTTATTACCTTTTTAGTACGACTCAATTAGCCTGAAATTTAGTAAAACCTTTTAACTTTTACTTGAGGGGCAACAATCTTGAATTTGATACAGTATTAAGATAGTAACCTACAGAAGAAGAACAACATGTCTCATATTCTACGTTGTTTGTAAGACCCATAGTACGTCAAAAAATTTATGTCAAACTACATGATGTAAGACAGTGACCTACTGAAAAGTACCAACCTAAATATGGGTCAAAATATTTAATGAAAATATGAAAATCGGAATATAGCATCAACGTTTACTCATTAATTTTTACCTGGGGCAACAGTCTTTAAATTAATATAGAATGTACGACAGGGACCTATTGAAGAGATCCAACATTATCAGAAATATAGTACCTTTTTAGTACGACTCAAATTAGGTCCTGAAAATGTAGTAAAAACCTGTTAACTTTTACTTGGGCAACCAATCTTTAATTTTGGTCACATAATTTAAGACAGTACCCTACAGAAGAGAAATAATGTCTGATTATTCACCTTTTTTTGTAAACCCATAGTACGTCCTAAATTTATGGCAAACTGCATGATGTAAGACATGACCTACTGAAAAAGTACCACAACCTAAATAGGGTTCAAAATATGTTGAATTGGAAAATATGAAAAATTGAATATAGCATCAACGTTGTTACTTTTTAACTTTTACCTGGGAGGCAACAGTCTTTAAATTTAATAGAATGTACGACAAGGACCTATTGAAGAGATCCAACATATCGAAATATATTACCTTTTATACGACTCAAAATAGGTCCTGAAATTTAAGTAAAAACTTTTGTAACTTTTTACTTGAGGGGCAACAAGCTTTAATTGATCACAGAATGTAAGACAGTACCCACAGAAGAGAAACAACAGTGTCTGGTATAATCACGTTTTTTTGTAACACCCATAGTACGTCCTAAAAATTTATGTTCAACTAGCATGATGTAGAGAGTGACCTACTTGAGAAGTAACCAACCTAAATATGGTCAAAATATTGAATGAAAAATAGGAAGTTGTAATATAGCATTCTCAACGTTGTGGATCTTGAACGTTTTTACTTGGGGCAACAGTCTTAAATTTAACATAGAAGACGGACAGTGACCTAAATGAAGAGATCAAACATATGTATCAGAATATATTACTTTTTTTTTACGACTCAAAATAGGTCCTGAAATTTAAGTAAAACCTGTTAACTTTTCCGAGGGGCAACAATCTTTAATTTGGTCACAAGAATGTAAGACAGAATACCCTACAGAGAGAAAGACATGTCTGTATATTCGTTCGTTTTTATAAGACCCATAGTACGTCTAAAATTTATGTCAAACTACATGATGCAAGACAGTGACCTACTGAAAGAACCAACCTAAATATGGTCAAAATGTTTGAATGAAAATATGAAAATTGGAATAAAGCATCAACGTTGTTACTCTTGTAACTTTTTACCGGGGGCTACAGTCTTAAATTTAATATAAAGTACGACAGGGACCTATGAAGAGATCCAAACATATCAGAATATATAACCTTTTAGTACGACTCAAATTAGGTCCTGAAATTTAAGTAAAACCTGTTAACTTTTTACTTGAGGGGCAACAATCTTTAATTTGGTCACAAAATGTAAGACATACCCTACAGAGAGAAACAACATGTCTGTACATTTTACGTTTTTTTTGTAGACCATAGTACGTCCTAAAATTATGCTCAAACTACATGATGTAAGGAGAGTGACCCTACTGAGAAGGAGTACCAAACCTAAATATGCGGTCCAAATATTTAAATGAAAATATGAAAATTGGAATATAGCATCAACGTTGTGACTCTTGTACTTACTTGGGGGTCAACAGTCTTTATATTTAATATAGAATGTACGACAGTGACCTATTAAAGAGATCCAACAAATCCGACTCAAATTAGGTCCTGAAATTTAAGTAAAACCTGTTAACTTTTTCCTTGAGGGGCGAACAATCTTATTTGTCAACAGAATGTAGACATTACCCTACAAAGAGAAAGAACATGTCTGATATTCTACTTTTTTTGTAAGGACCTATAACGGGTCGTAAAATTATGAGGGGTCAAACTACATGATGTAGACAGTCTACTGAAAGTACAACCTAAATATGGTTCAAAATATTTGAATAAGAATATGAAAATTGGAATATAGTATCAACGTTTGTGACTCTTTTAACTTTTTACTTGAGCAACAGTCTTTAAATTTAATATAGTATGTACGACAGTGACCTATTGAAGAGATCCAACATATCAGAATCTATTACCTTTTTAGTACTGAGTCTGTAAATAAGTTGTCCTGAAATTTAAGTAAAACTTGTTAACTTTTTACTTGAAGGTCAACAATCTTTAATTTGATCACAGGATGTAAGACAGTAACCTATAGAAGAGAAACAACATGTCTGTTTATTCTACGTTTTTTTTGTAAAGACATAGCTCGTCCTTTAAAATTATGTCAAAACTACATGATGTAAGACAGTGACCTACTGAAAAGACCAACCTAAAAATAGGTCAAAATATTTGAATGAAAATTGAAAATTGGAATATAAGATCAACGTTGTTACTCTTGTAACTTTACACTGGTGAGCAACAGTCTTTAAATTTATATTAGAATGTATACGACAGTGCTTGAAGAGATCCCAACATATCAGAATCTATTACCTTTTTAGTACGACTCAAATTAGGTCCTGAAGTTTAGTAAAACATGTTAACTTTTACTTGAGGGCAAGCATCTTTAATTGATCACAGGATGTAGAAGACAGTACCCCTACAGAGAGAAAAAACATATCTGTATATTCACTTTTTTTGGTAAGACCCATTGTACGTCAAAAATTTATGGTCAAACTTGTATGATGTAAGACAGTGATCTATTGAAAAAGTACCAACACTAAAATTATGGGTCAAAATATTGAATTGAAAATAGTGAAAATTGGAAGTATAGCATCAACGTTGTGACTCTTTTAACTTTTACCTGAGGTGCAACAGTCTTTAAATTGAATATAGAATGTACGACATGACCTATTGAAGAAATCCAACATATCAGAATATATTACTTTTTTAGTACGACTCAAATTAGTTCTGAAATTTAAGTTAAAAACATTGTTAACTTATTTACTTGGAGAGCAGCAACTTTAATTTGATACAGGTGTAAGACTGTACCCTACAGAGAGAACAAATGTTCTCTAATGCTTGTTTTTTGTAAGACCCATAGTACGCTCTAAAATTTATGTCAAACTGCATGATGTAAGACAGTATTTACTGAAAAGTACCAAACCGAAATATCGGTCAAAATGTTGAATGAAAAATTATGAAAATTGGAAATATAGCATCAACGTGTTACTCTTGTAACTTGTTACCTGGGGGGCAACAGTCTTAAATTTAATATAGAATGTGCGACAGTGACCTATTGAGAGATCCAACCATATCAAATTATTACCTTTTTAGTACGACTCAAATTAGGTCCTGAAATTTAATTAAAACCTGTTAACTTTTAACTTAAGGGCAACAATCTTAATTTGTCCACAGAATGTAAGTCATACCTACAGAAGGAGAAAGAAAACAGTCTGGTATATTCTACTTTTTTTTTGTAAGACCATGAGTTCGTCCTAAAAAATTTGTCAAAAACTAAATGATGTAGAGAGTGACCTACTGAAACAGTACCAACGCTAATATGGGTCAAAAATATTTGAATGAAAATATGAAAATTTGGAATATAGCATCAAACGTTGTGACTCTTTTTATTTTTTTACGTAGGGCAAACTAGTCTTTAAATTTTAATATAGAATGTACGGACAGGACCTATTTGAAGAGATGCAACATATCAGAATATATTACCTTTTAGTACGAATTCAAATTAGGTCCTGAAATTAAGTAAAACCTGTTAACTTTTTACTAGGGGCAACAATCTTTAATTGGTCACCAGAATGTAAGACAGTACCCTTACAGAAGAGAAAAAACATGTCTGTATATTCCCACTTTTTTGGTAAGGCCGCATAGTACGTCCAAAAATGTATGGTCAAATATATATGTAAGACAGTGACCTACTGAAAATACCAACCTAAATATGGGGTCAAAATATTTGATATGAAAATATGAAAATTGAATATAGCATCAACGTTGTTACTCTTGAAACTTTTTACCTGGGGCAACAGTCTTTAATTTAATATAGAATTACGACAGGGACCTATTGAAGAGATCCAACATATTCAGAATATACAGTACTGCATATTTGATTATGATTTTTTAAAATTTCTTTTTTGAATAGAAAGGTTATGAAATTTAATTTATTTCAATTTTTTTGTGAATTTATTTTAATACATCAGGACAATATAAATATTTTAGTACTTTTTGGACACCTTTGGCACCTGCAAGTGCTTTAACGCGACTGGGCATGCCAGTAATTAAAGTTCTGCACAAATTCCGGATTTTTTCGGAATGAAACCAAACCTGAATAAGACGTTCCATGAGCTTTACTTTGGCCGTAATTGGAACATCGTGTATTTCATCTTTCAACACGGACCACAAACTCTCAATAGGGTTCATGTCAGGTGAATTTCCAGGCCATGGAAGTACCTCTAAGCCATTCTGTGCGAACCATCTCTTTACTAACTTCGCTGAATGACACGGGGTGGCCAAAATGACCAAAATGACCAAAAATCCAAGGTCTATCGCCAAACCAATCCCTTGTTTGAGGTAGTAAACGAGTTTGTAGTACATTTATATACTTATGCTGGTCCATGGTGCCTTCAACAATCATCAATCGACTTGGGCCATGAACAGAAATGGCACCCCACACAATGATTTTCTCTGTGGAAATTTTACCGTTTTTTTCAGGCATTCGGGTTTAAATTCCTCACCTGATCGCCTTCTCACGCTCTGCACACGATCATCAAGCACAGCAATGGTGGATTCATCAGATAGAATACAATCTGGAGCAATATAAAACACAATATGAACAGTAGGAAAAGCATAGAAGATGATGCAAGTAGTGAAACAAGTACAGAAATTCATGATTTTAAACCATAGATGGTTGATAATTCAGTAATAATGATATTTTCAAGTGTCATTGCGATTTTACTAATAACAAATGCTCTTTATGAGTGATAAAAGAAATAATATCTATCTGATCAACTCTTACCTGCTCCCATTGCTCAGAAGTCCAATGAATATGAGTCTGAGCCCAAGCATTACGTACCCGTTTCATTTGTAAAGTTAGTCTAGGCTTCTTTCTTGGACGATAGGCTTTTAATCCAGCATCTAATAGCCTCCTATTGGCGGTTTTTATAGAAATAATAATCCCCTCTGCTGATAGAACATTGGAAAGCTTCCTACATGATAGTCTTCTATTTTTCAGAGCCATTTGAACTATTTTTCTGTCCTCCCTGGGTGCTGTTTTTCTTTCTTTCCACATTATGCCAACCCATATTTGAGCTCAAACTGTGACCGATTTCAATTTCTTTAATATTTACTAACTGTTGAAGTTGAAACCCCAAGTTTTGCTGCTATTTCTTTCTGTTTTAAGTTGCTCACTTGCAATAACACATTAATTTGTCCGACTTTCCGTGGACTCAAATCACTAACTTTACCCATATTTGGATCACTTTTATAAACTACCAAAATATCTGAAAATAATGGTATATTATTATTAAATTAATACAATAAAACACTAGTATACACTAATTATAACAAATAATAAAAGGTGTA
>JABUQX010012799.1:0-12500 GCA_015478945.1 Trachelipus rathkii | reverse complement strand
TTGCTACTTATAGTCGAACCGAGCTATAACAGCCTTTGTCATCAAAAACGTAACTAGGAACCTCTATTAACGAACTTATGATATGAGAATTATTTAATATTTTTCAAAGTATGAAATTAATTATGATGGAATAAAATGACAGAATGTTTTTGTTTTTACATATTTCAATGTATTTTAATAAGAAAAGAGAGTGACACTGCATCGTTTGCATTCTTTAAGAAGGATAAAATAATGAATAATCTATTCTAAAGGTTTGCTCAAAGTGATTTTTGAAACATCAGGATACAGCTTTCGGCATTTGTGTACTACCTGTAAAACATATTGTTTCTGCTCCTCATCTTTAGTGAGGAGGTTATTAAAGTCTGTAATTAATTTCACTCCTCGTTCTGCCACATCATTAACGACCTTTAGTGACTTCACAATCCTCAATCCTTCCTTAAAATGTATATTTTCAGGCCAGCTACTGGGGTTCTCTTGAGAAAATCTGCGTTAATCTGGAAACGCTCAAAGAAATTCATTGTCCCTTGTAATTAAACAAGATAACCCTGCATTAACCAGTTCTTCCAACTGGTTTAAATTTGGGCTTTACAATTCTTGAATTTTCTGTCTCGGTCTCCGTTATCATTTAGATTTGTTCGATATTTCCGATTTTTTTGTCGTCTGAAACTGAGTTATCAAAGAACACGAGGGCTACCAATTCTGCATTGAAATTACCCAGAATGGTTGAGAATTTCACCAGGAGATCTCTCACAGGTATTTTTGTCAATCTCCTGATAGTCCATCAAACTTCGCAAGAGGTCAAAGTCTTGCTTGAAAGCTAAGTGTGCTTTCTGGGCAATGAACAAAGCTTCGCAATTTACACTCTAACGAGAAAAATACAGACAGCTTCTAAGCACGTTGTCTTCATGACTCAGTATTGAATTTCAGGCGAATAGAATATGCTTCAGACCAATAGATGGCCTTGGCATCCACCTGGCATGACTGATGGTACCTTGGAGATTTAAACTCCACTTCCGTTCCCATTCCTTACTCCGTTACAGAATACCAATATTAATTGTAGGAGCTCCTATTTAATCGTCTCTGGGTGTGATTCCGTGAGTTTAATATTACAATCCGCAGTTGATGTTGGCAATTACGTCAGGAACGTAGTTTGTCTTTTTCACAATGCGTTGAGGAACCCGAGTTTCTATTGTTTCTTTTTTGAGCTTTTCGCCCATGCATTTTGGAATCTCTTGAATATTTCGGGTTGAGGCCCAGTTGTTGACGAACTTACATTCGAAAACACCTCCCAACATGACTTCAAGAATATGGTGGCGGCAAGCTAGATAAAGCAGCTCTCTACCCAAGATGTCTTTCAAAAATTGACAAGCCCCTTTGGCCTTCCCTTATTGATGCAGTGGGTGTCGACACACATTCCTTGGAATAGTATGGGAGACACCCCATTCCTCGAGACACTCATAAACAGCCAGGGCTTGTCTTATAGTGCTTGTGCCTGCTACAGGAACTCCTAGCATTTGCTCATTTTCACCATAAGAAATTACAACAGCTATTCATTCTTTCTGTTCTGTCTTTAGAACGTCTGGTAGAAGTTTTCCGTCCCAATGAACTACAACAGCTTCCTTCTCTGGTATATAAATTCGTTCCAAGATCTTCTCAGTGTATTTTTCTCTGAATACTTTTCTTCTTCCATGGATGGTGGTTTTTGACACTTTGAACTCCTCAGAATTCTCCCCAAGTGCTTCTATGGTAGCTATGAGTATTCGTGTGACATTTCTGTCAGATACCTTACAGTGCTTACACCGATTCAACAACAGAGATAGTTTCATGGTTAAAATTTCCCTAACGCCACGCTTCATCCTTTTGTTATGAGATGGTTCAGGTTCATCCTTTTGTTTTGAGATGGTTCAGGAAGTTCCTCGGTTTCTTGAGAAGTACAAACGTCCATTGGCAGCACATCCTCGATAACATGTGTTTTCCTCTTCATCACTGTCCTCATCTTCTTCCTCATCAGTCTCTATGAACAAAAGAAGAGAAAGAAAAAGACCAAATTAATTATGAAATAGTTAAGTTACGTTGCTTATCTTGTTTTGTTGGTGCTTTTGTAAAAACTAAACAATAGAACCAGGGGACTCCAACGTACCTATTCAAGGCAAAAATAAAAGAATCTTACTATGTCGAATAAACATTCCGCTTGAATTTGCTCGTTTATTTTCGCAAGTTCCTTTTGTAGTTTTCTTTCTTCAGCTCGAGCTAACTTCAGATCAACTCCAAGCATAGAGCCTGGCCGACCCTTTTTCTTTGTTTCAAAAGAAACTCCTTGTCTTCTTCTGATTTCATCATGGCCAAGGCATCTTGATGGGCGATATCAAAGATATCTTCTATCTTTGAGGCGAACTCTTTGATTTTGTTCTTTGCAGCTTCTGATTGTTTATACTGGTCCTTTTGTACATTTCTTCACTCTGCGTTAAGTTTCTCTAATTTAGTAATAGCATCTTTCACATGTTCTGTAGGAATCCGAGCTTTTTTTCAGGAAACAAGAACTTATTGTATGGTAATTCATGCTGAATCTCTTAAATTCAATTTTACAGTACGCAAATTGTAGAACGAAGTGGCCAAAACTTGACGATTGGAGGGCAATTTACCTCCGGTTATCTGGTGAGCTGGATAGCCTACAATGAAAATTTTATCTTTGGTTCTGCTTCCTATGACAGAGGTGGAAGCCATTTTTTACTATTTTATTTTAATCTGGAAAAAATTAATAATATACAATACAACGAATATTGGTTTTGGAAATGAGATGTAAAATTAACAAAACATAAGAAATAAAAAAAGGTCTCCTTAAGGGGAGACTTTATCCTTCAAACCGATAAAAGATAATATTTTTTTGATGAATAACTATTTTCTCTTTAATTTTATGGAAAAAAAAGAAAAAAACTGTTCGTTTTTTTTATGAGAAGAATTTTTTATTTTTGAACTTCCACAAAAATGACAATAAAATCTTCAATTTTTTCAGATATTTCAATGTTTTTTTTCACTAAAATACTCCAATTTAGTGGGGTAATGAATTTCATTTGAACACCTTATTTCAAAATTTATTTTAAAATATATTTTTTTGACAATCTCTGAAAAGTACTTTCAAAATTTTTGAAGGAAAAATAATCATCCACGGTTGATACCACCTTACATCCTACCAAAACGTTTAATATAAACGTCAGTCTGTTTATGATTTTATATGTAACGTTGGTATCAAATTTGAAGGAAATAAAACTGTTCGTTTTTTTTTAATGAATTTTTTTGTGATCTCATGTAAGTTAAAAATGAAGTGCTAGAAAAATGTTGAATTCCGCCTTTCTTGAAAATGTTATTCTTTTTTCAGACGCAAGAAAATCTTTCTATATTAATATATATATATATATATATATATTATATATATATATATATAATATATATATATATTATATATATTATATATAAAATATATATATAATATATATATATATTATATATATATATTATTATATATATATTATATATATATAGTTGGTTCCAAGCACCTTCTATTGATTTAAATAAGTACCGAGTTTAAGCGAGTGATTATCGAAGAAGTGACGTGGGGAAAACTGTTCAAGAGATGCTGAATTTTTTTTGGGGGGAGGCGGATTTGAAGTAGAGCCTCATTTACATTATCTAACAGCTACCGCTATTGTCGAAGTTTGAGTCCTGGCGCGTGTGATTTATCTTCGTATTTATTACTGAAAAATTGGGTCGCAACAGGCATATGTGCCATGTTGGCTGTTACTTGACTTTAGTTGGCTGCTCCTGTAACCCAGAACCAGAAGCACCCCAGCAGAATGCCGTGTAGCCTCAGCAGGGGTTCCAACACCATTCTGGGGTTTTAAATAAATAAAGAGTTTTAAGCAGTGATATCGAAGCAGGAGATTTGAAAACTGTTCCGAGAAGCCTTTCTTTTTCTGGGGAGGCTGATCGGATTAGTGGTAGAGCCTCCTGTACATTGTCTAACGGCGACGCTGTTGTCGATGGTTCGAGTCCTGGCGTGAGTAAAATTTCGTTCGCTCATAATGCAAAGTTTGGTCCCAACAGCATGTGTCCCATTTTTGCGCTTCCTTTACTTTGGTTGGTGACTCCTGTAACCAGGAGCACCCAAAGAATGCCATGTAGCCAGCAGTGTTCCAGACCACCCTCCTGTTAATTTAAATAGTATCGAGGTCAAAGTAGTCGTATCGAAGCATGAGATTGTAAAACTGTTCCGAGATGTCTTTCTTTTTCTAGGAGGCGGATCGACTAGTGGTAGAGCCTTCCTGTGCGATTTGTCTAACGGCGACACTGTTGTCGATGGTTCAAGTCCTGGCGTGATTGAAATTTTTTCACAGCTTCTCCTCCCTGAGATGTTCTATTTATAGACAGGATAAATATAAATATATATATATATATAATATATAATATATTATATATATATATTATATATATATTTATATATATATATGATATATATTATATATATTATATATATATATAATATATTATATATATATAGTATATATATATATATATATTATTATATATATATATATATATATAGTATATATATATAATTAATATATATATATATATATTCCCACGCACGTAACAAAGTGTTTTAATTCAGACTTCGCTCCGATCCGTCTAAAAGTTATCGTACATGATTTGAAAATTGATGAGCACTTTTTTTGGTAATATATTTTCACCTAAAAAATATTTCTTGAAAAAAATTTATACCCAAAATCTGACTCCGTCTCCGGATCTGACTCCGGCTCTAAGGTTTCTGCACTATTTTCAAATTGTTCAGCATGACTTCTGGTAATAAATTTTTCAAATAAAAAAATATTTTTTCCTAAATTTCATATCCTTGCTTCCATTCCAAAGCTGCGACTCCGTCCGACTCCGGATCCGATCCAACTAAGGATCTGCATTATTTGAAAATTGTTCAGCATGTCTTCTGACAATATATTTTTCACCTAAAAAATATTTCCTGAAAAAAATCATACACAAGATCCAGCTCCGGCTACGGCTCCGGATCCGACTAAGGTTTCTGCACTATGTAAAAATTGTTTAACACGTCTTCTGGCAATAAATTTTTCACCTAAAAAATATTTTTCGAAAAAATTTCATACTGTGGCTCCGGCTACGACTTCGACTCCGCTCCGACTCCAGCTCCGGATCGGATTCCACTAAGGATTCTGTACTATTTGAAAATTGTTCAGTACGTTTTCTGGCAATAAATTTTTCATCTAAAAAAATATTTCGTGAAAAAAATTCATACCCAGCTCCGGCTCCGTCCCCAACTAAAGTTTCTACACTATTTGGAAATTTGTCAGCACGTCTTCTGGTAATACGTTTTTCACCTAAAAAAATATTTTGCGAAAAAATTTCATACTCCGGCTCCGACTCCGGCTACGACTCCGACTTCGCTCCGACTCTGAATCCGGATCCGACTAAGGATTCTGTACTATTTGAAAACTGTTCAGTACGTCTTCTGAAAATATATTTTTCACCTATAAAATATTTCCTGAGAAAAATTTATACCCAAGAGTAGTAGGGGAGTCATTTTGCACGTGTTGGTCATTTTGACCACAGCTCCCAGGAACCTACCTGAGGCATTTTTTGAGCCCAATTTATCTTACCTTTTTTGACCTTTTGGGCCTTGACCTTTTTGGGCCTTGACCTTTTTTGAGCACCAAATTATTTTTACCTGCCCTTGACCTTTTTGGGCCTTGACCTTTTTGGGGACTTTACCTTTTTTTCGACCAAACCTTTGATCTTCCATGGGTCATTTTTGGCCCACGGTATTTTTTGAGAACCCTAATTTTTTGGCAACCCTAATTTTTTGAGAACCCTAATTTTTTGAGAACCCTAATTTTTTGAGAACCCTAATTTTTTGAGAACCCTAATTTTTTGAGAACCCTAATTTTTTGAGCAACCCTAATTTTTTGGAACCCTAATTTTTGGCAACCCTAATTTTTTGCAACCCTTCGAAGAAGGGTTGCGCCAAACGGTTGCGTCAAGCAACCGTTGTACGTATTACCCCCCCCTATTTTTATGCCCCCTAATTTTTTCGACCGTGGCCATTTTGCCCGTAATTTTGTCCTTCCTTTAGGGGCTAAGCCCTTTTTTGATGTCTTTACCTTGTTTGACATGATATTTTGGCATTAACCTTGCCATATACCATGGGTCATTTTGACCACGCCAATTTTCTGGCACTCGTGGCCCACCCGTCACATATTTCGTTCCTAACTTGTTACCGCATGTATGGACGCTTACCCTACTGTAACATCTACACACGCGGGCGCGCACACACACACACACACACACACACACTTATACACACATTCACCTATGACACTTATACACACAGATTCACTATGACACTTACATTTACCCATAGCCACTTACATTTACACTTTATACACACGTGCGCGTGGCGCACACACATACACACCCCTTGGACAGATACATGGTCAATTTGTGCCCACGGTAAATTTTTTGTCCTTCCGTTTTAGGGAATTAGCCGTTTTTGAATGTCTTAACCTTGTATTTTGATCATGATATGTTCGTCCCTTACCTGTGCCATATACATGGGTCAATTTTGACCACGGTAATTTTTGGCTTGATGGTTCCCAATCACCGTAATAAGTATCTAGTGATGTTCTATTAGTGTCTATGATTATTCTATGAGTATTAGATGAGTGCAAGGTGAGTGCCAAGTGAGTGCCAATGAGTGCCACGTGAGTGCCAAGTGAGTGCCAATGAGTGCCAATGAGTGCCAACGAGTAGTGCCAAGTGAGTGCACATAGTGACCAACTGAGTGCCACTTCTTATTCAAGCCGTTTTCTAGCCTCCCCTGATCTCCGAATAGCCCAATATGGGTGGCTACCCCTAGGTAATAAGGTATGAGAAATCGAATGGTGTACATTACAAACTGCTAGATGTATCCTCTATGAGGTTAGTATTTTTCTAGCACTTATAGGCGATGACCGAGAATAGTATATCTAAAGAGTTACAAGTGAATAGTGATCGCAAACGTTTTACGAGTCAGAGTCGCGTGCCGAAGGTCAAGCCCATTCCCGCAGAAACCGCCGCCGCGTTGCGCCCGCAGGCGCAAATTACCGCGTAACCGCCCGCGCGCGTGCGCCCCAGGCGCAATTAATTTCCGCGTAACGTCGCCGCGTGCGTCGCAGACGAAAAATTCCCGCATCCCGTTGAACGAAAAATATGATGTCAATGAAACTATTCAAAGAATTTCGTTTCAATATACTATGAGTCATTCATTTTTACTACAATGTACAAATTTTATTAAAGAACATATACTTTACATTACCTTAACAGTAAAGCAGTAAACAATAGAGGTGTTATTACCTAACACCATAGGGATAGTATTTTTTGTTTTACTGCCTTTATGCTTTAACTCTCTGCTTTTACTGCTTTAACTCTCTGCTTTACTGCTTAACTTTCTGCTTTAACTGCTTTAACTTTCTGTTTACTGCTTTAACTCTTTTGCTTTTACTGCTTTAACTCATGTTTGACTGCTTTAACTTTCTGCTTTACTGCTAAACTTTCTGCTTTACTGCTTTAACTTTCGGCTTTACTGCTTTAACTTCATGTTTTACATAACCTAAAGCAGTAAAACAGTAAAAACAATAGAGGTGTTACCTAACAACAAATGGGATTAGTATGCTTTGTTTTACTGCTTTACTGACTTACTTTCTGCTTTTACTGCTTTAACTTTCTGCTTTACTGCTTTAACTTTCTGCTTTACTGTTTTAATCTCATATATTTATTAACATTTATGTTTCTTTTATATTTTTTAATTTTTGTTTTATTACTTTTATTTTATTATTATTATCTATTATTTCAAGTTTTATTTTAGGTTTTAGATACTTGTTTATTTTTAATTTGTATTGTAAGAATAAAAACACACAGAGTTTCTTTATATAACATTTTATTTTAATAAAATTTCGTACAATTTTATTATAAAACATATATTTTATCAAGTTTTTTCCCCAATGTTAAGTAACTATTTATTCATTATTCTACTTGAAGAGTTATGGTCTGGAGAAATTTACGTTCCGAAGTCCCGCTACATGTCTTGTAGCTGGGCCAACAGGATGATGGTAAACCTTTCTATTATTATAAATATTTTAAAGGAAATGGAGATTCTTTGAACAAAACCCCTGTTAAAAATAATATGTGTATATATGTTTATCAGAAAACATTTAAAGAATATAAAGATGTGATTTAATTTCCATGAAGGCATATACGACATTAGATCGCTGGACAATATACAATGCCACAAAAATTATTGTATTATATGATTTAATGCACAAATTGAATTTGGAAATAACAGAAGCGTTCACAGTTTATTCCCACCATCTAAATATCTCCTGTGTTTTTCATAACGCAGAATATTTTTCATCAAAGCAAGCATATGCGAAATGTTTCTTTAAACACACAGTATTTTACTGATGTTTGGCCAGAAAGGACATGAGTCAAATTAATGTATTGGCAACTCAAATGTTTCCTCTTCAAAGGAAGAGTTCTTAAAAGTATATAAAAAGGTTACTTCGATCCCCCACGGTTATTTTGATGTTGTGACTTCACCCCAAAAACACCACAGAGTGCTGCTCCGTACCAAACATTCTGCCCTATGAGATAGAAACTGTTTATATAATACCTGAATAATGAGTGCTCTAGTTGCAAAGTAAATAATTACCTCTTATACAAAAAATTGAAAAAGGTTGAAACATCTGAAAAAACGTTAAACTAGTTAGGAGGATGAGAAATTTCATCCGTGATTATGTTGAAGGTGTTTAAATCTTATAAAAGGTGACGATGCTACCGGATGGTCTTAGGCGGAAATAAATATGTGGTGCACAGAATCATGTACGACGGCAACTTTCATGAACATTAAAAATTTTGGAAAAATAAAAGGAAGTTACTACAGAGAGGAGAAGGAGTATTCCTGCCATTACTCTTCTCCGTTATAGCTCCCTTGATAACTAAGTGTTGTTCCCCATAAGAAGAAGGTTGCTGTACTTCCATATAATTGTATGAGAAAATGAAGTATATAATACCAGCATCTGTACAGAATATGCGTCCTTCAGATTCATCCATTCACAACCTCATATGGACAGTTATTGCCGCACCTTGCGCGCAAAATTCACAATCACAGTTTCATCATTCACAACCCCATACAGCAAGATATTGCCACACAATGCTTTTGACATTACAAACCTCTTTCACATCAGCAGCAACAGTTGCACCAACAGATTCCTTATATTGTGAACGACTCATTATCTTTCCAGCAGCCTCTACCTCCTAGCTTATATGATCCTAAGGTTGAACAGATAACCAAATATGAGAAAGAAGTGTACAGGGATATTAAATTCACGACATTAACATCCATGAGAAACGCATCTTATACCAAGATGCCATACAAAAATTGATAGATCTTAAAGACTTGCACCTACATCCAACCTTACGTATCCCGGTAACCGATGATGTAGATATACCTAATGAGAAAAACTTGAAGTGAAAAATGAAGATAAATTTTAAAAATATCCTAGAGGAAAGCTTACCTAATAGAGTGCGTAAATCAGGCATAGCTTTATATAATTATTTTAAAAAGACCAAATTAACTTTGAATGAAGCGGGACAGATCGTAATTGATGATGAAATAGTTAAAGCTCAAATATTGTGGATTGATAAGTGATCTCTCACGTAACTGGAAGAAGGGACCTGTAAAAGGATGGAAATGATATCAAACAAGAGCTTCAGACTATTAATTTTCCCAGAAGTTTAATCTTAATACAAGCGAATTGCAACTTTTAGTAATATCCCCGTTCGCCAAGACCTGATTCAGTCCATCATGCACTTCTTACGCATTCAGATAAATTTAAACGGTGTTTACCCAGAGGACCGACATAAGAAAAAACACCCTTATAATAGTCTAGTTGGATTAAAGCGTAATTATTGTATGTATCATATATATTTAGTTGTAATGTTTGTGTATAAATAAATGTATTTTAAAATTACTTTCTCTTTTCTTTATCCCTTGTGACCAAATATCACATTTTTGTGACAGAAATATAATATATATATATATTATATATATATATTATTATATATATATATATATATTTATATATATATATATATTATTATATATATATATATATATTATATATATATAACACTTACACGTGTGTCAGTAGACAACATGGAGTCGAAGGAGGTAGTTGATAAGTATTACTTCAATCTGAGGGAGCCAAATAGTTTTGGGGGTTTTACTAGGTTTGCTTTAAGGTTTCCTAATATCGAGAAAAAAGAGTTAAAAAAAAAAAAAAAAAAAAAAAAAAAAAAAAAAAAAATAGCCATATTTTGGAGGGTGAAGATGGCATTTACTCTACATTAACCTGTAAGAAAAAAATTTCCTAAGCCGTAAAACCATATCTCCGCAGCTCGATAGCGTTTGGCAGTTTAGATTTATCGGAAAATGATTAAATACAGCTCTTATAATGAAGGTTTTCAATATATACTTCAATTGACGTATACTCTAGATACTTGTGGTTGAGGCCAATAAAAAGATAAAAGATCAGCTACAGTTACCGATGCAGTACTTGAAATTATAGAGGACGAGCGGAGAACACCAAATCATTTGGACAGATTCAGGAATGAGAATTCAAGGGGCGAGAGTTCAAGGAGATGCTCTGGGAGTATTGTTATAAGCTATTACCAATACATTTCCGTAAACAAAGCGGAATAGTTGAAAGATTCCAACGTACTATTAAAGACGCTGCATAGATATTTTACTAAAATGAATACTTTTAAATAAATTGATATACTGGACGATCTGGCTTATTCTATAACAGGTCTTACCATAGAACTATAAAGTCAACTCCTTTAGAGATGTCAAAAACTAGAGGACGTATGGCGCATATGGCTGAAAAAGAAAACAAAATAAAAGATAATTCAGGAATAAAGGTAAACGATTATGTAAGAGTTTCTCGAACAGAAGAAAGGTTTAGAAAAAGATATGAATCCGGTTGGACTACGGAAGTTTTTAAAGTCCACAATATCCAGCCATTCAGTCGTGATAGTTTAAAGTTATATTATCTGGAAGATTTAATGGTGAAAAAATAAAAGGCGATTTTATAAACAGGAAATACAAAAGTAAGGTTCAATCCTGTAACTCATGAATATAAAATTGAAAAAATTAGCTACGAGAGGTAAAGAAAAAAATAAGCAGTTACTTGTAAACATGAGGGAATCCTGCAAGTAATACTTATATTAAAACAAGTGAAGTTAAGATCATTAATCCAGTTGTCCATTATAATCATGGAGAGTGTGTGTAGATCACTTTTATATAACTCTCCCTTCTTTCAGGCCTCCTTGGATTTACATCCTGATAATAATCTCGGATTTTACAACTGTGCTAATGAATCCTGTACAACTTGAAAGAGAGGCATACCGAAGTAGGATTTGTGAATGATATTAAATACGACATAGAGAAATTGCCTCACGAACTATCTGGATGAGCGGTGGTACAGAAGTGTAGAGTTAGAATGTGGTGTAACTATATTACAAGCGGAAGGTACGTTTTCTGAAAAGAACTACAATTGCCAAAAAGCTGAATACGACCACATTTGCTACAAAAGAATACTTCATTGAAGAATTTTCTCGACGTCTATTTTAATCGGTGTCCTGTATTTTTAGTCATTTAAACGTTCTCGTTGATTGGTATTCATGTGTAAGGAGTCTGGTATACAAAACTGAATGCGTACCTACTGAAGTAAGATAATAATATCTTTAGTTCAAAAGTAAATTGAAGACCTACGAGACCGTGACATGTTTTTTCTCGAAGCGTCACCATGGCAGCAAACATATTCTAAACGTGATGCTGGTTGGATATACTTCATTGATTCCGACTACTATGTTGAAGAGGTTATACTATTGTGGAGAATAACGCATGACTCCACTGAAACAAAAAGAATTGAAGCAGTCGAGTACTGCATTAACATGTACCCCATCTCCGAGATGCTCAATATCCAGGTATGGCTTAGTGTAATACAAATATAATTGAGTATCAATATGTAGGTAATATTAAAGCTCCTTTATTAAGAGTAGTGATATTTTCCCAAAGAGAGAAAGTTATACGATTCCTATAATGTTCATTATCTACACTTGGAATAGATCAAATTTGATCTCTGTACGCGTGCATATTAAAAGCATGAGAAGGAATCCTTTTCCCTGTTACACACGTGCATTGTTATGCAAGTTCATGATTGAAGAAACAATGCAGTAATTCAGCATAGATGGAATATATAAAGAGCGTGTCAGATTATATTTTATTCATTCCGATTAACATACGTCACAGTGTAAGATTCAGTATAAAAGATACTCCTGTAATAATGAACGAAGAAAGGGTATTCAGGGGATCAAAAATG
>JABUQX010012798.1:0-20414 GCA_015478945.1 Trachelipus rathkii | reverse complement strand
TATTAACTTTTGTTTTTAAAGCTTTGAAAATGCATAGACACCTTAAAATGTAAGTACAAGGCATCACCATTTGGAGGTGTTCATCAAACCTTTCTCATGAACTACTGTAAGACAAACGATTCGACCCCGCAATGTGTGATGTCAGTTCTGGCGAATGTTGCGTATACAGGACATAGTTTTTCCCAAGTGCCACTGTATGGTAAAATACGCATCAAGGGATTTGGCTTAAAAGTTAAAACGTTCATCGAAAAGCTCAGCCAACATTGTCATGCTGTTAGCCACATTAACAGGCAAAATTAGCTAAGTGTCTTTGCTTCACAAATAATTGTTGACATCAATATATACTGTATATATATATATATACTAATATTATCATATTATCATATATATATAGTATATATATATGTAATAATATATATATAATATAATTATATATGATCTTTATATATATAATATAGTATAAATATATATATATATATATACAATATTATTATTAGTATAATGGACAGCTGCTCCGCTTGCAATCAGAGCTTTCGAGTTGCTATGAAATTTGGATGATGTATATATCTAATTAGATACGAAAGGCACATCAATATTTCAAGGAATCTGTAGAGGTTAGGATTTTGGATGACTGAGTTGAGTTGACATGAAGTGTACCTGATGAAAAGTTTAATAAAATATGCCACCATCAACATCTGTCCCTTGTTTTCCCACAACTGGGGGTAAGATGCTCAAAACAAGCAACACCGGGAAGTCCGAGGCATGCGATGAGTATTCTCAACGGTAACAAGATAAATAGTTAGCGAAAAAACCATTACTAAACACACTACAGATAGAAACTATGGTGGAGGAAGAGGAGGATTGAAAGGTACAGACAATTAATTCGAAAAATGAGGGGATAAGAAGAAGACTAAAAGATTACATATGTGACAAGGTCACATACTAGCTCCAGGGTCGGAGGGATGCACAAAATCCCCCAAGTATTGGTTCTTATCACTATGTTATATGTTATATCTAAGTTGAAAACAGACCTTAAAGATATTTAAGTAACAACACTTTCAAATTTAAAATTGGTAAATATTAAATCTCTTACAGTACTAAATTTACCTTCTTTGGTGAAAATTTCTTTGGACTTGTAATAGGAAGTTCATGTTTAGCGTGTACTTTAGATCGGAATTCTGAGGATGGAGATATTGACGAAACCTATAATTGAAAATATATATAATATATATATAATTATAATATTATATATATATTATATATATTAGTTAATATTATTATTAATATATATATATAATATATATATATGATACTATATATATATAGCCGCCGTCATAGACATGTGGGGGTTAGGTATCTCTGACGCCTCTACGAGTTGAGGCGACATCAAAACCTTTAACCCCCCTGACAAATATCATGTAATTTTAAAATTTTCCCTTTGTATAAAGTGAATAAAATAGCAGCAGTGTATTTTATTTATCCTAATAATAATTGAATAATTTGCAGATACAATGTTATTTACAATACAGTAATTATGTTATTACATTACAACAGTACTGAACATATCTTAAATTGAACAAAATTTTTTCTAAATGAAAAAAACTACAATAATGTTAAACGTTAGTGCTTTTATGTAAAAATTAGATATATATTTTATAAACAACAAATTCGTTCATATGATGCTTAGTCAATATATATACTACTATATATATATATAGTTATATATATAGAAATGTTACAAAATATATATACTATATATATTACTATATATATATTATTATGATATATATAGTATTAGGAATGTTACCGATAGGGTCGTGTTTGAGCAGCATGGGTCAATGTGAGTATCGGATATCCGCGTTAAAATGGGCCGATACGTAGAGCCGAGTACTTCCTTACTTTGGCTGAGAATAAATATGAGAAACTTGTTAAGATTCAATAATGAAATCTAGTTCGAGTATATATAGGCTATACCTAAGTTATCGTTTGTTTTATATTTCCTAGATTTCTCTTTTTAACTTAGATTTTTAGCGTTTCCTCAACTTGGTCTTTAGCGTAAAATTACCTATTTGGACAGACCGCGTATATAATTTATACAGATATCTACTTTTTTAGATATCAATAGCTATTTTTTTTTTTTTTGTACGCAATTTCGGGAGAGCGTGTGAGTGCGTGAGTGTTTTTAAACTTTCTGGATTATTCATATTTTAGATATTTGCTGTAAATAGGGTTTTATCGTTTTAAAATTTAGGTTTTAGCGTACGAATAAATTTTCATCATTTCTCCTTTGGTTTTCGTCTATTTGTTTCTGTTTTTTTTTTGTTTTTTTTTGCGGGGGAGGGTAATTGGGATTTTGGTGTATGATAGCAGTTCTGCAAAGCCGTGGCTTTCTTGTGACTTTACAAAACATTCCAAATGGCTTGCACCTCTAACTCTGCCATCCATGGAATACTACCCTCTCTACTCTAAACTTTAATGTTTATGGCTCTTGTCTGGAACCCAGATGGCCTAAGAATTCATCCTTCACTCGTTTAATATTATACCAACTACAAACTTATTTTATAATTTCGTTTGAAGGGTGGAGTATGTGCCTATGTAAATAGAACATTTCTATAACACGTCTCCGAGAATCTCAAATCTCCTAACTTCGAGGTTCTGTGGCTTAAAATATCTTCTTTCCTTCTACTACAATCATTCTTATTTTTGGCTACGGTCTCTCCTAAAAGAACGATTTCATGCCTTTTGTAATTCCTTACTACTTTTCACGAGACTGTTAATCTTCTCATCCAAATACTGAGTCCTCTATTAGGGGATTTCAATGTACACAAACTGAATTGTTGGTTCCTCTCTACTGATTTATGGGAGGAAGCCGAATATTCAGTTTTCTCACGATCTGGAGCACTGGTTAAATAATCTACAACACATTCCGGATTGTCCCAACCGACTGTTGAACACACCTTGACCTATGTTTCACCACTAGTTCCTCTCTCTATAAATAACCACCTTCGCTCTATCGGTAAGATCTGACCACAACGCTTACTATCACTATAATTTTAATAACTTTCTCTCGAAAAATCTCCATCCTGCCCTATGCGGTTTTCTGGCACTTTGATCGGCACTTTGGTGATTGCGTTGCTTCTACGCAAACTATAAATGAAGTGACTGCTTTGACTCTTAAGACGCTTTAGATTCTGCCGATAAAGTGGGAACTGTAATTTTTAATGGGATGAGCAGTTCATTCCTTCTTGGACTAAATCTTTTCTCCTCAAATCCATGGTCGAGTCGTTACTTGTGTCCCTGGCCATTCAGGCTAGAAACAATGCTTATCGGGTGTGAAAAATTCTCGTTCTCCTATCAGTCTTGCCAATTTTCATTAGCCTAAATCGTTGCAATACTCTTCGACAACAAAGCGGACTTTCATTAAACGAAAAAGCGCGAACTTCCTTGGTTCTCCTACTGACAAATCTCTCTGGCCTTTTGCCAAAAACTTCTCTAACAACTTCTGTAGATCATCCTTTCCTCCTCTTATTGCTCTGATGATTCTGTTGTAATACCTCCAACTGAAAAGGCAATCATCTCTTTGGCCTCCATTTTCCTCCAATTCAACCCTGGACGAATTTGGTATTCCTCTTCCTCCTCTTCGTCCTCTCAGTGTCCGATTGCCTTTCCTGTCATTTCATTTGATGGGGTGCATGGGGTGCATCCTGACAATCTTAGGAACGTTAGAAGGCGGGTGGCCGGATGGCATTCCTCTCCGGTTTTGAGGAAGTGTGCTTCCGTGCTGACTCCCACCCCTCGTTCAACTATATTCTCATATGCCTCAATACTAGCACTTTCCCTCAGTTGTTGAAGCGCGCATATGTCAACCTTTCCGAAAAAATGATGCTGCTTCTGATCCTCTAACTATCGCCTCATAGCTCTCACTTGCTATTCGTTTGCTCAAGATCTTTGAACCTTTCTAACTCTCACCTTCTAATCCATCTGGCAATCTCTTCCCTTCTTTCTATCAGTACGGCTTTCGGTGCTCGAGATCTACTGGCGATATTACTTTCCTATTAACCAGATTTTGGTTTTCCACCCTTAGAACTTACGGGGAGACTTGCGGGCGCTTGACATATCCAAATGCATTTGACCGGGTATGGCACATCATTGCTCTGCCAAGCTCCCCTCCTTTGGTCCTTCTTCTCTTTGCCTCCCCACAGAGTTAATCTCTTTGCCTATTATGTCTAGCTTTCTTTCAAATCGCTCCATGTTGGCTGTTGTTGATGGGGCGACTCCTTCTTTTCCTGTCAATAGTGGTGTCCTTCAGGGTTCTGTTTTTAGCTCCTACTTTATTCCTGCTTTCATCAATGATCTTCTCACCTGACACATCTAACTCTATCACTCATATGTCGATGACTTGACCCTTCATTCTTCAAACTCATATCAATTCTTCTCCCTCTTTTTACTTCTAGAAATTGCCTCTCGTTCTTAATCTTCCAGATTCTATTCTCGCTGATTCTGAATAGAATTCAGGGTTGGGTCGTCTCAAGCGTGTGAAATTTAATTCTTTAAAAACCCAATTCTACAAATCTCTCTCTCTCTCTCTCTCTCTCTAAGACACTTACTTTGCTATCTCTTTCGACGGTTTTCTCGTCTCTCCTGTTGACAATATAAACATCCTTGGCCTAACATAAAAAATTTTTTTTTCTGAAAACCACAAATCACCAGTGGTGCTGGGTGCCTCAAGAAACTGGAGTTTGTTGTAGGCGTGCGAGACGTTTTCCTCATTTCTCAAGAGTTCCCACCTATTACAAGGTCTCATCCGCCCCTTGTATGGTATACTGTCTTATGTCTGTGGGGGGAGGGCTCTGGTTGTCATCCGGCTATGGATATTATCGTAGTCAAAGGATAAAAGAACTTATAACTTCCTGCTACTTTTAGTTCACTTGACCTAGATTGCGGGCGATGTTGGTGGCTTTATCCCTTTTCAGTAGGTACGTAGAGGAGTTCGACGCGGAACTATCCACTCGCGTACCACCACCTTTACGACGCCCTCGTAGCACAAGGGGTGCTGTGTCGGCACATGAGTTTTTGAGTTGATGTTAGTAACTCAAGACTGGTTCGTACGGTGCTTCTTTCTTTCTTGCCACCTCTGTTCTGTGGAATTCTCTTCCATTCTGTGTTTCCAATTTATTTCCATCAACTTTAAAGCCGCGTCTGTGCTCATCTGGTAATTTGCGTTAGATGGATTTTTGAGGCGTTTAACACCCACTTCTTGAATAGGGTTCTGCCCGTGAGCGGCGGGGACAAGTTGCTGAAAAAAGTAAATAAATAAAAGCGTTCTAATAAGGAATACTTAGCTAGCTGAAACCCCACAAGAATGGCACCTCCGACGGTGAACCACTTCTAGAATTCATTAAAATAGCATAACCGAGGAGCTTGCTCGCTTGACAAAAAAAACAAAAAAACAAAAAACAAAAATAAAACAAAAAAAAAAAGACAGAAGTGGAAGCCGCCTTATCTGCAACCCCTGGCAACAGCCTGATAGTGACGATGGTGGCTTTTCAGCAAATAAACACACTGAAGATGAGGATTTGGATAGGTTAGACTTTGATCAAGTTCATGGCCGAAATTGCATTGACATCTCTTCACCTTCAAAGAAATCACACCAGGAACCTCTTGTTAAAAACTGAAGAGACAGTCATCAAGGAGCAAAGATAATTCAAAAATTTGCAGTCTGTGAAAAGGAGATGAGGCTCTATCCTTTTTTTTTCTTGTTTTTCAAAACATTGAGATGCTGCCTACAAAAGAGAATCTTTTCATGCGGTGGTGAAAATGGGCCAAGGTTTTCATAATTATCAGTGCTTGCAAGGCCAAATAATTATCAGCACCTCCCTCCATCATCAAGGAGAGAGCGTATTTATTAGTGAGGCTAGGAATGTAACACCCAAAAGGAACGTCTCTCGCCAGATACTAGTGAAAGCTTAAATGTTTTTGCATCACAATTGTGAATTTTTGAATTTGAGTATTTGAATGATATCTATCTTAAAGGAGTTTATTATGTCATGGTTGAGTATAGCGTTTTTTTATAACTTTTCGGCTGGATTAAATGAGGTCTCTTCTTTCATTATTTTTATCTTATATTGTATCTAGTTAAAGAATCTCCTTTTCTTGTAAATTGTAATATGTTAAAACATAAAAGTAGTAGCTAAACTTGGTTTATGCTTACTTTGAAATGGAAGGAATATTTTTTAAATAAACACAAACATAAGAAAGTTAGTAATATATTTAAATTATTATTCCTTAAAGGTACTATTTTAAGTTTTATAAAAATAAATATGTCTTGGGGGCCCCCAAAAAAAACAAACCCCCCCCCAAAATATGAAAATTAAATGACTAAGTATTGTTTGTACCAGGAATGCAATCTTGAGTTGCCCTAGCAGTGCACAAATGTTCTATCCTATTACTGTTATTATATATATTAATTAAAGTATCGGGTATCGGTATCGGCACTAAAAAAATAGCGTTCGGTATCGGTATCGGCCTCTTTCCTGGTATCGGTACATCCCTAATATATTATATATATAATTATATATAATATATATATATATATACATATATATATATTATATTATATATTATATAATATATATATATATACTATTATATCATATATATAAATATATATTATATATATTTAATTCAATAGCCTAAGTACTGTATATAAAATTGTTAAGTTAAATCCCCAATTGGCCCACAAATATAGTTTCTTATCAAAGGATAAATGAATTTGAAGTGATGGAAGATGAAGCGGTTCCGAATCTGCAGATTGCATAGGCTGCTTTTTTGAGAAATACATCGTTATCGGTAATGACGATTTTGCCTTTTTAGCCTCACCAAATATTTCTCACATGTTTAAATCATTTTTCAATTTGTCTTATTTAATTTTGAGACTGTGTTCTATTGAAGGATCTATGTCGACAATGAAATAAATTATTTAACAGTTTTGCCACACAAAACAATTCACCGAATGTATTTAAAAAATCCAAAACATTTTCTTCATCGTCATTCTCAGTATCAGAATCTGAATTAACAAGTTCAGCTAACTCTTCATTCATTAGTCTCCTCATTCCCTTCACATTTCTTTTTGCGGAGGTCATCACAATCCATACCACCAACGTGACGATCAATTGCCAACAAGCTTTGCAATTTCTTTTCTGCCAGTTGGAAATCTTGAAAATCTGTAATGCATTCACTTCATAAATTTTTTCCAGCAAGCGTTAACCGAGTGTGGTTTAACTTGATCAATTGCCTCCTTAACATAATTTACACAGTCTATAATATTTAAAGATTTACAGCAGTTCATGACGTTTGCATTCGGATCCTCATTAAGAAAATTACGAATCCATGTGAATGCTATCTTTATGTAATTAGCTTTGAAACATCGAATCACTCCTTGATCTAAAGGTTGAAGAATTGAAGTCGCATTGGCTGGAAGAAATACAACTTCGACATTCTCATTGGCAGTTTTAAGCTCTTCTGGATGACCGCCAGCTTTGTCAAGTGTTAACAACACTTTAAATTGCATTTCTTTATTTTCAAAGTAACTCTTGACTTCTGGAATGAAACACTTATGAAACAAGTCTTTAAATAAATCGACTGTGACCCAAGCCTTTTTATATGACTGTCAGAAGACTGGCAATAGATTTTTATTTTTTCCTTTCCCCCTATACACGTTGAGTTGCGATTTTGGAGGATGCCAGGCTTATGAAGTGGTCCAACTGCATTGGCGTAAAAATAATATTGTCAGGCGATCCTTTGCTGCTTTGAAGCCTTTGGCTCCCTTTTCATTTTTAGGAATGTATGTGCGATCTGACATTTTTTTTTTTCTTCAGAAAAGCCCCGTTTCATCAGCAATGAAAACTAGTTCAGGCAGGTACCCTTTATCTTCAATTATTTTCATAAATTCATCTGGAAAAATTTGTGCTGCTTCATTATCTGCCAAAAAGCTTATTCTCCTGTTGAACAAATATTTTTAAAGCAAAAACGGTTCTTGGAATTATCAAACCAACCCTGGCTAAATTTAAACTCTTTGTCATTTTGATTTTTAAACCTATCATATAGAGTAGAGGCCTTTGTTCTTACCATTATTCCCTCCCAAGGCACTTGTTATCGATTCATGTCTTCGAGCCAGATATTTAATGTCTTTCGTTTTAACCAAGGTATCATCCGCAGGACGCTGTCATTTAATGCACTTAAAGATCGCCTAAGTATGACTGCATTCTTAATTTCTTTTTCTTTGTTTTTAATTGTTTGAATTGTCGATTAATTTCTCCCGTATTTACATACAACAGTTGTTATAGAAGAGCCGGCTCTAATTAAATCTAAAAATTTTATTTTCTTTCCAGTGATAACGAACCTTTGCTTTTTTTTTTTATTTAGAATTTGGTTTTGACGTGTCATCAGCACTCAAATCCGTCCATAAAAAATCATTTATAAAAAGAAAATAATAACTCTTGTTGCATATATCGACAAGTTACAACGCGTAAGCGAGAGAAGGCACATATAAACTCTATCAATGCCAGTGACGAACAGATCGCTTTAATGTAAGTGCAACGAACGAGTTATAGTAAAAGCCTATTGCCAGCAGAGGATCCCTATAGACTGAATTATTCGTTTTCTTTTCATTTTAACTGTATGGCAATACAAAAATTTTTATTATCTTGTTAACATATGTATGTATTACAGAATTTTAATTTTTCTTTTTATTTATCCTTTTACCAACCGCGTTCCACGAGGGACGACTATATATATATATATATATTATATATATATATATATATACTATATATATATATATATTACTATATATATATAATATATAATATATATATATATAATATATATTATATACATATTTATTAGGCTATCTACGTCAATACTTTTATACTATGCAAATTGTAAGATATAAATATCTTTAAACTTTATATAGATATATATCGATATATATACTATAATATATATACTATATATATAACTATATATATATATATATATATATATATATATAGTATATATATATATATAGTAAATATATATATTAGGGTCCTATTATAACACAGCCACAAACACTTAATTTGTCGTCCCTTTATTCCTTTCCTACAAGAAGCGGCCAACCTCGAAGTACTTTAGCCACCACCGTCTGTAAACCAGAGACCGATAGTTGTTAGTGCTTATAATGCGCTCTTGCAGGCAGTGCAATCTAATTTATGAAATTCGTTTTGTTTTCGGGAATTCATCTTGCACAGTTAGGAGGGGAATCTCCGGCAGAATGATCAAAGTTTGTATCCTGAAGGAGGGTGGTTCCAGAGTGATCTGTAAGGATTTTTTAAAACCCGGTGTCTAACGGTCCAAATGTTTGTTCACTATGAAAATTTAAAGTTCATATGATTGGGTAGGATATTGTTACTCAATGGAAATGGTTTCTTATGCTTAATTCTGTGAATATATTTAATTTGCGAGTGTCAGGTGTGTTGTTGATTGGTAGGGCAGATTTTGTATATGTAGAATAGTATGTCAGGGTACTTTTACTATATCGTAGCGTGGAAGGGGTGCTTGCCAGTGTTGGTTTACCTTACCAATGACATCCTATCATGTTGAGATTTGCCCCTAATAGTAGATTGATGCTTTTAGTTTGAAGGTAATGGTTTAGAGTGGCGGCGGAGTAGCCAGTTATTGTCCTAAAGCTTTATTTTCTTTTTTACGACTACTTCCAGGGTCTGAATGTTAGATTTTAATATTGTGGTGGCCCAGGCAGACAATGTCTAGTTTAAAAAGGGGCGAACATATTGTCTGAATACTATAGAGTTGGTTTCTTTGTGTTGGCCAAAGTAAGCCCCTGTTAATGCCTTCAAAGCATTAACTTATGTGATTCTTTGGATGTAATGTTTACGTTAGGGAAAAATGTCAAATGTGTATCCTAAGGGTAAGTTTTTTTACACAGTTGGTTGTCTATTATTTAAAAGATAAATTGTTGGATGTCTATGTGATTCTCTTTTATCTGGTGTGACTAATGTAATTGGGTATTTTGAGGGTGAGGTTGACATTCTATATAGTTGTCCTATATAACGTTGTAGTTCTGTGCATCATGTATTTATTTAGGAATGTTGAGCAATAATGGCTAGATCATCGGCATAGCTATTATTTTATGTAAGGGGAAGACGGGGTTCAAAGATTGTACATAGATTAAAAAGTGAAGGTGAGGGAATGGCTAATTGGGGGATGAAATAGTTAATTTTTATGTATGAGGTGTGTTCATCCGTGTATATAATTTTAGCTGTAACATTCTGAAGGAAGTTTGCATCTATTTTTTTTAGTCTTGGTGCATGTTAATTTAATTTAAGTAATGTGCAAAGAGGAAGGAGATTTTGGTTAAAGCCATCAGATAAGTTGTGTTAAAATCAGTAAGGAGAGTGTGTTTGCTTATATTTTACTAAACCCATGATGTTGTGTTAGATAGGAGAAAATATATATATATAACTATATATATATTTATATATATATATATATATATAAATACATATATATATATATAGTATATAATATAGTATATATATATACTATATATATATATATATATATATATAATATATATATATATATATATATATATATTATATTATATATATATATATATATAACATATGATATCAATATATATATATATATATACTATATATATATATATATATAATATATATTCAATCATATATATATATATCACTACTATGATATTAAGTTATATATATATATATAATATATATTAACAGTATATTATTAATTATATATATAGTATATATTATATATATTATATATATATAAATATATATATTTACTATATATATATACTATATATCATATATTTACAAAATATAATATATATATATATATAATGATTGTAACAGCTTGTAGGTAAGAAAACAGCATCAGCATTTTTACTGATAAAGCTTGAAGGATTATAATATAGCTTGTCTTGAGGATACTGTATTACATTAGCCTATTCCCCAGGCAGTGAAATTTTCTTAGTAACAACACTCTAATCAAAATTTGTAGTATTCAATGTTTACAGTTAATTTTCAAACTACAATATAAGTTTGTTGGAACCTACCGGCATAATTAGTTAAATTGAGAATCAACTGTCTATACTGTGATTGCTACTTCAATTACAATGTATGGGGAAAAAAATTGAGAAGAAAAATATATTTTATCTAACTTGTCATAATTTTTATTTTATGCAGTTGTGACGTTTCTCTGGCTAGTTGCATATTGCTCAAGATGTCTAACAAAAGGATGATAGAAATATTTTATTTTGATTACAAGGGCAATATTTATTAATCTTAAAATTAAACTTTGGTCAGCATAGGACAACTTTAAAGCTCATGTAAACTAATGGATTTAGTGGATCTTATTTTACTTACTGTGCTGACTGGAAGACATCTTCTATAATCTTGTCATAATCTATTCCGTAAAGAATATGCAAATCTTTCAGTTTGACCTTCTGTAAACTGTAAATGTGTAAAGAGTATATAGTTTTGAACGTACTTTTCAGCTTCTCCAAATCATCCTCCCGAACAACACATATCTAAAACAGAAGAAATAAATTTAAAACAAAAATAAAATAAATAGAGGAATTAAAAAATTTTCTCTTAGATATATGGAAATATTATACATATTTCAACATTTAATACAGAAAAAAAATTTAGTTTAAGAGCAACAAGTTCACAATTTATTTAAACAATTTTACTTACCTTGTGAATATCCTGTTTTAATTCTTCATCAAACTGAAGCCCTGATAACAAGTATGTTACTGATAATTTACATTCCTTATCAGAATCTTTTGATTTTTGAAGGTAGTGATACAGCATCCTTTAATAATAATAATAATATTAGTGATAATAACCAGGGTCATATTTGTTTAGTTTCTCCATTTTCAACAACAAAGCTGAAAATGAAAAGGAAAAAGAAAACAGAGAAAAGTTCTCTTATCCACTCACTCATAATTAAATGAAAATATTTAAAATAAGTTCCTCCCAGCAAATCACACAGTCCTAGATGTAATTCTGAATGTCCACTCTAAAAGGGAAATAACCCTCAAAAATGGAATCAACCCCAATGTTTAGTCCTTATTGCCACTTTCACAAGAAACTTAAGACATTAAGTTAAAGTAGAATGAGTAGGAAAAGTAAATATAAGCAAGAGGTTATGTAACCCTCCTCTCTATATTAGGTTCTATTCTATTATAACCATTCCTTGCAATGATCATTTTTTCACCATTTTCTTTCACCTTCTCTCTCTCATACCACCATAGAATTTCTACATTTTTATGACAATACAAAATATTACCAAATAGCTACTTCATATGATTTTTGAAGATTTTAAATTTTCCATCTACTATTCATTCATAGAATAATAATAATAATGATGAAAAAAATAAAAATGAGCAATAATATTAATAATGGAATCAAAAAAGGGGGATAGTATAGGTTAATTCCAAAATAACGTCTCCTCTTTGTTTAACAGTGTTCTCACGATTTGCTATAAATGATAATGCACATAACAAACCAATATGTATTGGTATACCCTACCACAGTAGGTAATGAACCCCAAATTTATGGAATAAAGGTTTGGTAGCACCTCACTAACTGTATTGATGTCAGTGCAATTTGTAAAAAGTTTACAAATAATTATTATTATTTTTTATTTTTTTTAAAAGTAATTTTCTTATCAATTGCACTTCCCTTCCCCAAACAATTCTCAATTTAAGAAAACACTGTAGAACTGAATTTTTAATTTTTCTCACCTTAAATACAGTGGATATATAAACCAAATTTCAATTCTATTTTTTGTATATATATATATATATATATATATATATATATAAATATATATTTTATATATATATATATATATATATATATATATATATATATATATATATATATATATATATATAATATATATATATATATATATAATATGAAATGGATGTGAGGGGAGTGTGGAGGGAACACTTCGAAAATCTGCACAATATTAACAGTAATGATGAGGTGTTAGTGAATGTGTGGTTTTGATGGTGCAAGAAGGAATAGGTATTTTGGGGATGAGGTTATTAGTAAGGAGGGAGTAAGGTAGAGTGAGAAAGTGAGAAAGAAAAATCTGCAGGTTATAGATGAAATTACTAGCTGAAATGATCAATAGCGGAGGCGAAGATGGTGATTGATTGGATTTGAGAAGCTGTGCTAATAAAGCGTTTTAGGAGGGTTAGTTCCAAGGCGGATTGGCAGGAGAGCGGTAATAGCACCCTTATATAAGGTAAGGGGAAAAAGGGAACTGTAGAAATTTATATGCAAATAAGTTTATTGAGTGTTGTGGTGAAGATATATGCTTTGTGTTTTGGTCGAAAAGAGTGCGTCGAGTGACTGAGGGACTGATTGGTGAAGAACAAGTGCGTTAGGGAGTGTAGAGATGTGTGATCAAATCTTAACTCTCAACAGAATGATTGAGAAAATGAAGGAAGAGAAGAATAAATATATATATATTAGGTTTTATGGATTTACAACAGGCTCATGATAGAGTTATCAGGGAAGCTTTATGGCCGGTATTAGTGATATATGGTGTTGGTGGTAGGCTCATGAATGGGAATCAAAAAGTATGTATGGCGAATGCTGAAGCGTGTGTAAGAATAAAATCGTGTCAATGGTGATTGTTTAGGATTAAGTTAGCGGAGTGAGACAGGGTTGTGTTATTCTCCTTGGTTTATTCAATTTGTATATGTTATGGGGTTATAAAAGAATTCGGGGTGGGGATGTGTTAGAATGATGCAGAATGGAGATGAGTGGAGGGGGCTGCTCAACCTATTATATGCGGATGATTTCGGTTTTGAGAGAATCTGAAGAGTTTGAGAGATTGGTAGAGAGATTTGGCATGGTTTTGTAAAAGGAGGCGGTTTGAAAGTAAACGTAAATAAGAGTAAAGGTTATGGTGTTATGTTAGAATGTGAAGTTATGTATATGTTAGATGGTGAGCACTGGAGCAAGTGTCTGAGTTTAAATATTTAGGGTATGTGTTGGATGAGAAGGGAACGGATGATGCAGAGTGTAGTAGGAAAGTTGTGAATGGCAGGAAGGTTGCTGGTGCAATAACATCGTTGGTGAATGTAAAGGCACTAAGTCTCGCTAAGGTGAGCTTACATGAGGGTATGTTGTTTACCTGTGTTTATTGTATGGTAGTGAGACCATGTCTGGAATAAGAAGTATAATCTAAAGATCAATGTGTTCAGGATGGACAATTTTAGGGGCATGCTAGGTGTGAGAAGAATTAATAAAATGAGGAATGAGCGAATTAGAGAGTTGTGTGGTGTGAAGAAAGGGGTAAATAAGACAATAAATGAATGGTTGAGATTGGTTTTTGGGGTCATGTAGAAAGGATGAAGCAGTGTTGGTTAACGGATGTATGAGGGAGAGTGTGTTGGGACCGACCGGCTGGGAGACCGAAGAGAAAGTGATTGAGTCGGTGAACCGAATGTCTGAGGAGAGAAATGTGAGTTTGGTAGAGCGAGAAGAAAAGTGTATAACAGGAGTGGAATGGCGGGGATTGTGACGGGGTATGGTTGTGGCCCCACCTGGGCCAAGGGATGGACCCTTACACTGACGATCTTCCATAGGGGTTCATCGCTGTCCCATGAAGCTTTAGGGTGGGTTTTTGGTTTCTGAATGCGATGAGTTCTCACTAATAATGGTACTGAGGGGGCGGGAAGGCTGGGCTTTCTTTTCGGCTTATGTCATGTTCTTCTACTGCTTCTTTTCCGATGCTCGTCACGCACCTTATTCCCATTCTTGGAATAGAGAGATAAGAAAGAAAGAAAGAAAGAACAGTAATATATATATTATATATATATATATATATATATATATATATATATATATATATATATATATCATATACTATTATATTACGTATATTATAGTTTATATATATATATATATATATATATATATATATGATATATATATATATTATATATATATAAATATAATTATATTATAATATATATTATATAATATCATAATATATATACTATAATTATATATTGTTTGACTGATTTGATAATTAAATAATAATAAATATATATTAAATGCTACTGTTTGGCGTGTATTTGATGAGACACTAAGTTAAACTTAGCCATCTGTTAAGAACTGGAATATATATATATATATTATATAATATATATAGATATATATATATATATATATAATATATATATATAACTATATATTATATATATACTATAATTATATATATATATAACGTATATACTATATATATATATAATATGTAATAGCTCATTTTAAGGCAGTCTGAATCAAACTTCAAATCCAAGTTATTACAAATCCCATTGTGATAAAATATATAATAAATTATTGTATTATTTTAAGCATAAATAATAATATAATAATAATAATAATAATAATAATAATAATATAATAATATTTAAATTTTTTAAATAAAAGGAATGTGAACTTAGGTAGCGAATGTCAAAAAAAAAAAAAAAAAAAAAATTTTAAACATTTGAAAAATAGCTGTAGTTATAAATAAAAAATGAATTAAATTTAGTTTTCTCCTAACCCATTCAATTAAGCAAATTTGAAAAACAGAAAATACAGATATAACGTAGATCAAACTACACGAGACTGTTGAAACAATGTGGATTCCCTCAAGGCAGCATTTTAAATAGGGATAGCAAAATTTTTACTAATACAGATATCAAACATTTCCAATTTGCCTGATGCTGACTACCGATGCCATGAAACTTTCAATATCAACTACCAATACCTGTATTATATGAAAGGTGTAGCAACGAGAACCTCCTGAAAATTTAATTTAGCAATGGGTAATAATCTGGTTAAAAGCTAGCTATCAGTAATATCTAGTTTAAATCTTAAAAATTTTATATAAAACTCTTTAAACAAATCTAAAATTTTAAACTTTAGTACAAAATATACACATACTTAATTAAACCACAAGCTCCTGAAACATTAATTATTAAGCAATGGGATGCTAGCTAGCTATCAGTATGGCTTAGGTTAAATCTTCAACATTTCAAATAAAACTCTCTAAACCTTAAAATTGAGTTTTAACGCGATATTTTCAGCATTTGAACAAAAAATATGTGTTTCATTGAATTATTATCTCGAATTTTCAAAAACGCCAGAAAAGCGAATTATCTATTAATTATTATATAGGGTCTTAAATTACGTTTTTTGAAATTTCAATAATATTTGGTTTTACTATACCAAATATTTCATTAGTTTGAAAATTCCATTTTTATAAAAAAAAATATACTAACTTCTAAAAATTACGCTCTTTTTTTAATTTTCACCATTACAATTTAGAACTCTTAAAAGTACGATTTCTAAATTTCAAGCAATTTGACATTTCAATTGCTAATTTCAAAAATTGCTTTCTTTAGCAGATAGACTTCAGCATTTTGACAAAATAATATAGTGTTAATTGAAATGCAATTTCAAAAAGCAGGAAAACAGAATTATTTTTCTTTTAGGTCAGTCTTATATTGATTTTTGAAATGAAATTTCTTGTTTTTTTTAGTATACCAAAATATTATCTAAGTGATTTTGTGAAAACTGTTTTAGTAAAAAATTTTAACTTCTAAAATTACGCTTTTTCTTAAATTTTCACATTACAAATTTAGAACTCTTAAAAGTACGATTTTTCCTAAATTTCAACATATGAAATTATTTGAAAAATCTTTTATATTTTGTGATGTGTGGGTGTTAAACGGTATTATATTCTTCCACATTTTGAAAAAATAATTTATCTCAGTTTGTGTAAGTTGTATGCAATTTTCAAAAGCAGAAACGAGAATTTGATATGATATTGTTCTTACGTGTCTTAAGTTTGAACGGCGTCTCTCCGATCAATTTACAATTATTATAGTTTTTTAACAATATCACAAATATTTCATTAGTTGTTTGGAAAACCTGGGTTTTAATCAAAAATCTGAAAGTTAGATATCAGTTTTCTCTTTCTTATAATTTTATCACATTACAACATTTGAGAATTTATTCTTAAAAGTACGATTTTTTTCTAAATTTCACATTTGCAAATATTTTGTTAAATATTAAATTTGCAGCTTCTCCTAGAAGGAGATAAGATTTTCAGGCATTTGAAAAAATAATGCTGTATTTTTTTGAAATGCAATTTAAAAACAGAAAATCGAGATTTATCTAATTGTTTTTTTTTAGAGGTGTCTAAAATTGACGTTCTTAATGAATTTCGTTAGGAGTGATTTTGTTTGTTTTTATTGTGTGGGGTATAACCCTAAAATTTTCAGATTCAGTTGTTGAAAAACCTCGTTCTTGGTAATAACAAAATTTTTAGACTTCTAAACAGTTAACATTTTTCTTAAATTTTTCACATTACAATTTTGTTATTATTATTAAATAAGTTACGATTTATTTCTAAAAAATTTTCAACATTGAAACATATTTTAGGTAATATCTTAAATTTTATTTGTGTTTAATCTGTGTGTAGTTTTTTTTATTGGAGCATATTGAAAATAATGGTTCCATTGAAAATGCAAATTTCAAATAAATCAGAGATAAGTCGAATTTCAATTTATTAGTAGTTTTAGGGTCTTAAAATTACGTTCTTTGTTTAATTGAAATTCTATGATGTTATTGTGTTGTGTGTTAGTATAGTGGATTATAGTTAAACCCTTTTTCTTTAATAAAAAATATATGATTACAACCAACCTTAAAAGTACGCTCTTTTCTTAAATTTTCACATATTACAACTTTAGAACTTGTTAAAAGTACGCTTTTTTTACAAATTTTTCCACGGTGGTAATGCTTAGGTAAATTATTATTATTATTAATTGTTAGGTTTATTGTATTTCTTTTTTGAAAAATATGTTTTTCATTGAAAATGCTATTTCAAAAAATCAGAATATTGTTTTATTTATTTTTTTGCTAGTTTTTTTAATATATTTTATTATTTCCTCTAATTTTACATTTTGGATAATCATTTTTTTGGTAAAAAATTTATTAACAGCTTAATTAATCCTTTTTTCTTAAATTTTACTTTATTTTTTTTTTGTTTGACAAATTAGAATCTTCTATAAAGTTTTATTCGTTGTTCTTATATATTCGTTGGGACATTTAAATTATTTGTAGATTTATAAAATTGAGTTTTTTCAACGTATTTTATTCGTTTTTTGACAAAAGAAATGTTGTTTCAATTCAAATGATCACTTATCAACAAAAGCGAGAAAAGGGCGAATTTCAATTAAATACGTTCTTAGGTGTCTTTTTAAATACGTCTTCTTTTAATGAATTCAAATTTGTTTTTATTATACAAATATTTTCATTGATAACGCTCCTTGCCATATGAACAAACTTTTTTTTTAACTTCTAATCTTACCTTCTGTCTATAAATTTTACATTTATTTGTCTTTTTTAAACTCTTTAAAATACGATATTTCCTAAATTTCAAACATTTGAAATTATTTTGGTAATTCCTTAATAATTTGTTATGTTTGTTATCTCTATGTGTGATTATTGTAGGAGCATTATATTCTTTTTAATTCCAATCTTCAAAAGAAAGCATAAAGCGAAGCTTAATAGTTTGTTGGAGTTCTTGAATTGCAGCTTTTCAGTCGAATGATAATGATTTTTGTTGTTTTTTGGTGGTTGTTGGTCTGTGTTGGGTTTTTTTTGTGTGGTTGGGTGTGTAGTAATATTATCAAATATTCATTAGTTGTCAAAATGTTGTTTAATATAAAAATTATAACTTCTAAAAATATATTCATCAAAATATTTTATCATAACGATGAAATGTGAAAAAGTACATTTTCCTACATTTCAAGTAAATCCCTGTTTGGTTAATTTCTTAAATTGTCGTATTACATTGTTTTTCAAGTTCATTATAAACACGAGACAATGAGCGAATTTTAATGACCAATTTCAAAAGGCAAGACAAACGCAATTATTTTTATATTAGTTTTTGGGTTTTGTGTCTTAAATTTACGTTTTTTAATGAAATTTACAAATATTTTGCTTTATACCTAATATCTTTCGATTAGATTGTGACAAACCTGTTTTAAAAAAAATATAGTATAATTTTAAAATTACGCTTTTATCTTAAATTTTCAATTACAAAATTTAAACTTCTTAAAAGTACCGATTTTTTTCATATATATTTGTAATATAGTTGGTGTGTTTGTGATATATGCTTATTGCAGCTTTTATGATAGGAATATCCTCAGCATTCTGAAAAAGAAATAATGGTGAAATGTAATGAAATGCAATTCAAAAAGCAGAAAAGACCACTTTTACTATTATTGTTTTAAAGTATCACCAATTTTACGTGTCTGCCATTATTAATGTCGACGAATTTGTTTTGAAAATATCCCAAAAATAAGAGGGTACTAATCCTGTATTTTTGATGTAATAAAACAAATTTATTACTTCTTATATATATTTACTGCTTTTCATCTTCTACATGAAAACTCTTAAAAGTACCATTTTTCGTACATTTTAACAGTTGAAATTATAAAATGTTAAATCTTAAAATGAGTTTTTAACAGGATAGTCTATGTTCACAGCCATATTGAAAAATAATAGTGTTTCAATTGAAACCTCGCAATTTCAAAAATCAGAAGGCGACATTTTTATTAATAGTTTTAGGTGTCTAAATTACGTTTTTTAAATGAAATTTCAATTCTGTTTTTATATACAAAAAATATTTTCATTAGTTTTGAAAATATATATCTTCTTTATTTAATTATTATTATGTGTTTGTTTAGAATGTTTTTTTCTTAATTTTGCCATTATCAAATTAGACTCTAAAAGTACAAGATTTTCCAAGTTCACTTTTGAAAATTATTTTTATTTTTTAAGATTGAGTAGCATTGTTAACGATATTTCAGCATTTGAAAAATAATGTGTTTATTGGAAAGTGGCTTTATATTAGAGTGTCAGGGGTTAAAATGAAATTTATTAACTATGTGTCATGATGTCACTAACTTCATGTTCATCTTGATATGACGTCATTGGTCAAAATCAACTACAAAACTAATTTTCATAACCTTAGTTGAAAAAACCTGTTTTAATAAAATTTTAAGTTTCTCTAAATACGGTTTATGAGATCATTTTCTATACGCCTTCTCGCATCACTATAATATATATATATACTATTATATATTCATATAATAATATATACCTACTATATATACTATATATTAATTTAAATATATATATTTTATCTTATATATACTGTGGGTTTTAAGTTGGTAATGTGGGGTTTATTATTATTATAATTTTATAATATTATAGGTATATGTAGTATATCTTATA
>JABUQX010012797.1:0-31023 GCA_015478945.1 Trachelipus rathkii | reverse complement strand
TCGATACTTTAACGTCATAAGAAGACAGCAGTAAAAATTAATGCTGAATAAGTCGAACACTTGCACGGACGAGTGTATCAGTTCGTATAATTCATCGATATTAAACAAATATTTGGGTGGTTCCATTTACGTTCACGTCTGGTAAAATATTGCAGAATTTAATAGCATGAAGAAATATGAGACATTACTATCTTAATCACGAAGGGCAATCCAAAGCTTTGGGGTCAATCTTTGAATAACTATGGCAAGCTTGCAAGTGTTAGTTTGATTCGCAAAGATTATATTGGAAACAGATAAGTGAATGTATATTTGACTACTGCAAGTATACTGAAAAAGGTGCTGTGAAATTATTATCGACAAATGTCTTTAGCTTTTATGCGATATCACATTTAATGAATTATTTGGCATATCAAAAAGATGATATAGCGTCTCTACTAACAGGATATTGCTGTTCAAGATTTTTCAAGATTTCTGAAAATCTAATCATTAAAGTTGAAACAGTTACATATGAACGTCATGGAAGAAAACATCCTTGACTTCTGTCATATCAATTAAAATGTCACCCACGAAGATAATCGTGATATTTGAATGACATTCTTAGCAATAGGAAAGAAGAAGAGAGAGAAGAGAGCAGAGAGAAAAAGAGAAGAGAGAGGAGAGAGAGGAGAGAAAAAGGGATAAGAGGAGAGATAAGAGAAGAGAGGAAGAGGGAGAGAGAGAGAGAGAGAGCGAGAGGAAGAGAGGGAGAGAGAGAAAAGAGAAGAGAGAAGAGAGAAAGAGAAGAGAGAAGAAAAGAGAGAGAGATAGAGAAGAAAGAAGAAGAAGGAAAGAGAGAGAGATTAGAGAGAGAGAGAAGAAGGAGAAGAGAGAAGAGAAGGAGAGAGAGAAGAGAAAGAGGGAAGGAAGAGAGAAAGAAAGAGATTTTCTTCGAAACCTGTGCTCTGCATCAGCCGATGGTGGCGCGAGCATTCTTTGCAAACTGTATGCATATATGTTAACAATCAAGAGAAGTTGCAATACAAAAATTTGCTATGATTTCTTATTATGTAATTATTCCCACACGATTTTGTCCATTAAAACAAGTTCGCTCCAGAATACTTAAAGTATCCCAGATCTTGAATTTGAGATGATAATGAACTCTACATTAGTAGCTAGAAAAACTTAAATCAACTTGTTGTATCCTAGGAAACTAGAACACTGCATTTATTGATCATTGGAAATACCAGTTGATACGAATCGCAGTGGTGACTCATTAAGGCGCGGAAAAAAAGTCTGGACAGTCGAAAACGATATATATATGAATTCACCACCTTGCCTTTAAAAGTGTCTCCTAACAGTTCTGATTACATCATTCCTAATTGTCTTTCCTTTCAAATCTTCACCGGCCATCCATCAGAATGGAACGACATAAACGACTACAAGAAGCAGAAAATAGCACAGACTCTAATGTTATCAGACATCTGAAACAAGTCTTATAACATTTAATTCAATTTTACTTAATTCCATCTTACCGAAACAAGGCAGATGCAATACATTCTCATTAAATCGTAGAAAACAGAGAAAAAATTTCCGGATCGAGTAGCAAAGTACATAAAAGAGTTTTGAAATAATAACTTCGTAAGGTAATGGAATAAATTACAAATGCAAAACTTGATTAGCCTTTATCTAATCACATAAAAAACGCGCCTATATGGTTACTTCATTGGTTAATGAAAACTTATATCTGCTTATAATTCATCAGTGTGTCGCATTAATAAATCTCAATCAGCTATATTAACATATCTTTTTGTACGCATACACAAATTTGAGAGTGTGAAATTGAAAAAAAATTTAAAGTAAAATTTTACCTCTAAACTCTTGCCACTCGTATACTATATATATATTATAATAATATAATATATATAATATATATATATATATATATATTATATATATATATATACATAGTATAATATAGATTATATAATATATATATATTTATAATATATAATATTTTCAAACACCTTTGGTTAACGCAAATGCACATATCTTTAAATTTTCAAACTTAAGGAATCAAATTCTAAAATTGCAAATTAAATTAAAAATTATACCTAAAATATCAAACAAATATATCACTACGGTGAATTGTAAAAATGGCAAAGCTTTCGCTTAATTAACTCTTCGATCACTTAATGTCACCCTATTCTAGAGTGTTTAAACTTAATCATTGAATTATTAAAAAATGCAAGGTAACTTGAAAGGGGATTAAAAATTAATTCGACAACTTTATACAAAAAACAATTTTACATAACAGGTAATGCTACAATAAATGAATCAAAGATTTACAAGCAATTAGACCAAAAACGCACAAAACACCTTAATATAAGAGGTACACACTCAAATACCATGCATGGAGACACATCAATATTGCACATATATTATATATATATCATTATTATATATATATAATAAATATATATAAATATAATATATATATTAATATTATATTATATATTATATAATATATATATTAGATATATATACTATATATTATTTATTAATATTATATATTTAATATATAATTATATATATATATATATTATATATATATATATTTTAATTTATATTATAATTATATAATATATATATATATTATATAATATATATTATATAAATATATAATAAGTATGTTTGTATTTATATATATATAATAAGAATATAATATATTATAATAAATATAATAATAATATTATATTATATATATAAATGACACAGGAAAAATATTTCAAACATATAAAATTTTAAATAACAAATACACTGTGTGGTAAACAAATATATTATACCTTAGCGGAAACCACTCACATATTAACCAAAAACAATATGAGAAAACCCAGACGATTTAAATTCACATCTATATTATTTAATTAGTATATTATAATATATATATATATATATATATTATATATATATTATATTATAATATAATATATATAAAAATTATTAATTATATATATTTAGTATATTATTATATATATATATAATTATATATAATATATATATATATAATTTTATATATATTATTTAGTATATATTTATATATATTATATATATAGATAATATTAATATATATATATTATATATTTATATATAGATATAATATTATATATATATATATATATATATACATTATATATCATAAATATATATATTATAATATATTATATATATATTAATATTATTATATATATATTATTATATATTAATATATATAATTAATATACATAATAAACACACAAAAAAATTAAAGATATATATTAAATAATGGAGGTAGCAACACATAGAGACCCACAACGCACTGCGAAATCAATTAGAAGCAAGCTCTAATGGTCTCGTATAAAGGTGTTCCTTTTTTTTTTCATTGTGGATGATGATTCAAATTCTATTAAAGCTTTGCAAATTTACCCGATGTGTTAAATATTAAGTTATAAATACATGGGATCAATAGTTCCTTTTTTGAGGTCAGGGAACTTATAAGTGGAACATTGATTATATCAATTAAATGTGTCCTGGGTTGCGTTGGTGTAAAGCATTGAAGATCAATTGTCAGCCTAGTCATAAGATGGTGTATTACTGTCTATCAAGATCATTATCTCCCATTATATTTTTGGGCACTGACTCATTTAACTGGTAATATTGACAAGTTAGAGTTGAGTTTATGGTGAATTTTTTTTATTGGTAACGCGTTTTATGTATTTTGCTATTGGAAGCAATTGTATTTTTTAACTAGTGTATTGTATAAGATGGGAGAATGATGTTTGTAAATTAGCTTTAAAGATTGATTAGTGTTTCTTTAGCTATTTCTATAGCTTTGTTTATGAAGTGGTATGCGGTGTATGATAGTTCTGAAGGATCTGATTAGGTTTTAATTTTCTTTGTTGAGTGGTTTAGGAACAGTTTCTGAAATTCTATTAGGAGACTGAAAAGCTATTTTATGAAGGCTAGAATGAAAAACCAATGTAGTGAGACAGATTAGAGGAAGTTTTCTTATACATAAATTTAAATAGAGATTATGCAAGAATAGGCATGTTCAAAAAGGGGGGAAGATTTTTTGGAAGGAATGCTAAGTATTTTGTATAGATGCTATATAGTTTATTGCCTGTAAAAATATTTATGAGATCATGTGTGAGAGTAAGGATGTAAAATGTAATCGACTTTAATGAACATTAGCATTGTAATTCAGAAGTGTGTGATGTGCGATGTTAAGTCGGTAGTCCATATAATTATTGTAGGGTGGGAGGAAAGGGAACCCATCTAAGACATTTTTGTAGGAAAAAATGTTCTGAATGTATAAAAAAAACTGTATTCAAAAGATTAATGGTATTAGTTTAGATAAGAACGGAATGAAATGTTATATTTTCGTGAGGTTTGTTTTTAACATGTTAAAGTGTGTTAACAGACATAAGGAAAAGGATGTGAACGTTAAAGCTATAAATGCTATATACATTTGTTTTGATGACTTATTAATTGTAATGGATTTTAAATATGTTTATGAGGGGTTTAAGTTGATTAAACCAGGCTGATTTGTATTGGGCAATAATGTTATGAAATCAGGGCCAATGGTATGTTTGTCTGTATTGACGGTTAACCGTAAATGAAATACATTTGGCGTTAGGGTATCGGCATTTATTTAGTATTTCAGATGTTTCCAATTTATAAATTTAACTGTGATTTTTTAGGAAGCTAGTCGTATGATACAAGTTTCGTCAGAGAAGCTAGGTTACATTCAAAATATTCTGATAGTGCTAAAATTACATATTAATGTTCTATGTAGATTTGCAATCGTAATGCTTTGTTCTTTAAGTTTGAATGGCAAAATAAATTTTTTGTAAACAATTTAAATTGGATGTAACAGTTGTAATTAAAACCCAGGTCTATATTGACATTAGGAAGGCTGTGCGACTTGGTCTAAACATAGAACTCGTTGATAAAATATGTATGTTTTTCTAAATTAGAACGCTTATTAACATGAAACCTATTAGATGTCTGCTTCTTCTGATTTTCGCGATCTGCGTTTGTTAGCCTTTGGGATTGTCTACCCAGTTTTTTATTTCATATTCTATGGTTTATTGTTTAATAATATATTAGATATATATTACGTATATATATACTATTTATAATTATAGTAATATAGTAATATATATGATTATATATATTATATATATATTATTATATATATTCAATATATTATATTATTTATATTATATTATTTATATTATATAGTATTATTATATAGTTTTATATATATTATATAGTATTATTATATATATATAATATATATAAATTTATATATATATATATATATTATGTGTAATATATATAATATATATATATATATATATATATTAAGTACTTGATAAACATTTAATTATTATATATATTATAATATAATTATATTATATATTATACATATAATATTAATTATTACTATAAATATACATATTAATATATAATTATTTATATATATTATAGTATATAATTATATATATATAATACTGTATTATTAGTGAGTGCAGCAGAGGTCATTTTCCCATCCGCCTGCGTATGCGATGCGAATGTTTGATCTTCTATCCGCGGATCGAGGGATATTGAATTAATATAATTAATATATAATATATATATATATATATATATTTTATAATATATTATAATAATATATATATAATGCGTTTTAGCCCCATCTATTTAATACAGGCTGCACCGCCCTGTGGTACCAACTCAAATGCACCGCCTTGTCTTTAACACCATTAAAATTTAAATTCACATTACAATATTAATATACATTTTTCACACTAGTATTATCTAATTATAGGAGGTTAGGCTTGAGAAACAACAATATTTTCTGCTGAGGCCAAGCTGAATAATATCTCTCTCATCTGAACATAGATTGAGGAGACAGCCAAGAGTATATTAATTGCAGTTTTACTCAAGCCTGGGTACATTGCGTTAACTTTCCACTAAATGAGGATCATGCCATTTGAATCTATCTTTTTGTAATAGTTTCATATTTGTACAACTCGCATTTTATGGTTGTTCGGGTTAATCACTATACTGTAGAAATCTTCCAGTAATCTGTAATTGCTTTACTTGGGAGAAGATGTTGTTCGGTGATTTCGTTTTTTTCCTTTATCTGATGGCGAATTTAATAGACTGTTGGAATTGAAAGTTTTCAACATCAACACAAATCATACGATAAACTTGTTCTATTATTGTACAAAAAACTTGCCTTATATCGGATCTAAGTAAGTTGCAATGTATGAGGTCCTAATTAATTTTCATTTCAACAGACCAAGCTTTTCCCATCTCTAGGGTTTATTACATCTTTCATCTTTTAAACATCATCATTTTCATTTGAAGATAGCTAAAATCTTCCTTAGCAGAGTTTATGTATTCATCTGAGACGAAAGCGTAGATGCTGATTTTTGACATAGTCTTCATATGTTCATGCTTTATGCAGTAGTGATATGATTCAGTTTTTCCACATATAGAATCGTTATCTTTGGTCGACTGAAAAGCAAGAGGTTCGTTGGGAGGCATACTTTTTCCAATCATAAATCGTACTATCTCGCAGCGATTGGAAAGTCATTTATCATTTAATATTGTATCCAACGTTTTTGAATACCTTCATCACTTTCATTTTCATTTCTTTTTCAATTCATTTTAGCTTTTTTATTTAGGTTCCTTTAACATATTCCAGGAGTCAAAATTTATATAATCCGCAGGGGCAAAGGCGGGATCAGACGGGGGATGGACTCTTAATAAATGGCGATGCTCCGGATGCGGATGCTCCGCGTGATCGGATGCGGAATGCGATTACCTGTCACATATATTATAAAATGATATTATATGTAATTAGATATATATATTATAATATTTATATTAATATATATATATATTAAAATTTACTATAATATATATTTTATTATTATATATATATATTATATTATATATATATATATATATATATAGTTATCAGGTGTCATACAAATAGGGGGACAATTAGATTATCTTTGTACCATTACAAGCGGTTTGTCTTAAATAAAGTTACCTGTAAGTTTCTTCTTTGAGGTAATGATTTAGAAAGGTGAGGTTTATGGATATGGGATTAATGTTCGTAAATGGGACGGTTAACTACCGGAACTCTGCAACGTGGAGTGTAACTATAAACAGGTATTTGCTGCTTGATTTGACACTGTTCTAATAGTCTTGATAGGTCCACCTTATTATAGAATATGTGATTAATACTAGGAATATTTTGACATATCGAGAAATAAAAACTCCCATACTTTACAGCAAAAAAATATTCAATAATAATGCGAAATCTAATAAATACTCCTAATATTATAATTATATTAATGCTTAAATATAATATATTTGCATAACTATATACTATGATATAGTAAAATGATACATGAATATATACAAAGAGTTTAATAAGATAATACAATCACATATAATATAAATAATATATAATAATATATATTAATTATAATAATAATATAATAATAATAATAATAAATAAAATAATATAATAATAATGAATATAATATAAATATAAATAATATAATATATAAAATAATATTAATAATTAATAATAATATATAATATAATATAATAATAATAATAATATAATAATAATATAAAAAAAATAAAATTATCATAATTAATAATAATAATAATAAAAATATATATATATAATATAATATAATATATAATAATAAGAAGTAATATATATCATAAATAATAATGATAATTATAATAATCATAATAATAAATGATTAAAATAATCATATTAATCATACTGATATAATGATTAATATAATAAATAATAATATATAAAAATAATATACTAAAATATAATAAAATAATATAATAAATATCAATATGTATTATAATTAATAAATAATAAATAATATATATATTATATAACCATCTACCAATAACCAATATTCACATCATATCTTTACTTCCTAATCATTTCACAAGAGACTTTACAGGAACTTTTATTTAAGAAAAAACTGAATAGTACAAATATAGTACCAAATTTGTTCCCCTATTTCGTAAACAACAAAATTATCATATATATATAATTATTATATATATATTATTATTATATATAAAATATAAATATATATATAATATTATATTAATTATATTATTATATATTATATTAATATATATATATTACAATTATATTATATTTATGACTTTATGTGGGCCTGGGTTTTACCATTTTTTAGGGTTTTAGTTGAGTGTTTTCCGCAAGTTTATATTTGTTAACAATGTTTGTTTTTTAAAGTATATTTCAATTATTAGTCGTGTTGTCATTTTTATATCTTTTTTATAATATTATATATATATATATTATATTATATTATATATGTTATTAATAATATAGATATTATATATTATATTATCAGTTTTTGTGTTCTCCATTTTGTATGTGTGATTGGTGTGAGGTACTTATATAGATTTCAGGTTGTTTTGTGCGTTTTAGGTATTGTTTGTAGAAATCTTTCATATATTTGTATCATTATCTATTATAAAATGGTCTTTTTTTTGTTAATGGATGTCGAAATTTTTAACAAGTTTAACCTTTTCAGTATTGCATCTTCTTAATATCAAAGTAATAGTTTAAACTCTTGAAATCGAAAGGAGAATCAAGGTACTGAAGGGGCTAATTAGCGAATCTTTTAACCATGTGCATTACTATTATAAGATTGATCCTGTATTTTTATCTATTTATTATATGTCTAAATTTGAAGCAACTTGATTTCATTAATTTTGAAATTTAATTTATTTGCTGATCAAGAGATGTCTGAATATTATTAAAATAATTGAAAATACAATAATTATATTATTATATATATATATATATTTTATTTATATATAATATATATATATTAATATAATAATATATATTATATAATATATATATATATATTATTATATTATATATATTATATTTATAGTAAATATATATAATTATTATTTATTATATTATAAATATATTATATATAATATATTATATATATATATATACTATATATTACTAATATAATATAATTAGTATGCATAATATATTAATATTATACCTTCTCTCTCGAAGCATCTTGCTTGAGCTGTTCAACTGAGAGGATTCTCTTCTTTCAAGCGGCATCATACGAGCTATGTGTTGCTGAGAAGGAATTGGCAGAGTGTCCTCTGCACCTATTCCTGTGCCGTCTTTTGATCTCATTTTCAGAGTCTTTGCTACTTCTTCTCCGCTTATTATAATATAATATATATATAATATTTTACTATATATATATATTATTTATATTCATATATACTAATATAAATATAATATTATATATATTATAATATTATTTATAAATATATTATATATATAATATTATCTATAAATATATATTATATTATATTATATAATATATTTATATTAATAATTATATATATTATATAATATTATAATATATATATATATATATTATATAAAAATTTTATTAGAAATATATAATATATAATTATATTTATTAATATATTATTTATATATTATATAAATATGTAATTATATATATAATATATTATATATATATATTAAATATATATATAATATATCTATAATATAATATATATACTATATAAGAGTAAGTAAATGAGAACAAACACCAAACTTACCATAAAAAAAAAAAAGAAAATAAGAACTGGAAAAACTATTTTATATACCTCTTATTTGATCCTGAACGAAATGAAGCATTTGCGGATTTTCCAAAAAGGCGTCAAAAGTATTCGATCTCTTTTGAGCTTCGAATTTTGCAAAGGCCATTCTCTTTTTCTTGTTACCAACTGATCGAGCGATTGTTTTGAAATATTCTCTGGTGAGGAAATCATTCTCCTCTTCTTCAGGGCTTAGGAAAATTGACGCGTCGTCGTAAGCTCTCTTCTGTCTCTCAGTTTTGGAGTCGTTAATTTTGGGAGAAATATTATTAATCTTTGATTTGATGTTTGTTTTGTTATTATTATTATTAGTATTATCATCGGGTTGATTGGCGGCCATTACAGATGGAGAGCTTGCTCTTTTTTGTCGTCTTATGACTGATGTTTGCATACTTGGTTCTTTGTTGCCATAATCGTCAACTTCATTATTTAATAAGTCAGTGTAAATTTTATCTCTGGCGTTTTCTTTTGACAGATACTGTGTTTGTCCAAAATTACTATCAATTTGACTTGTATCAAATAGACGATCTTCGAGGTGCCTTGCAAACGTTGGAGAGTTTTCGGCTCTCTTTCCAAGTTCATATAATTTTCCCATGACATTCAAATCATATGGAGCGGTGTCAATATTAAAATGGAGGTTCTTCGCTGGGATAAACTGGGAAGGGAGACTCTTTAATGTTTTTCTCTTATGGTAAATTGGTTTGCTTGAGAAGTGGGCATTACTAATGAGTTTTGGCATTGGCCCATTTTCCCTTTCTCGAAATAAAGATGGCTTTTCAAGTTCTTCCAGGTAGTTATTATAATCGTCAAATGTTCCAGCTGAATTTCCATAATCATAATAGTCTGGGGCATAGTAAGCTGCTCGTTTTTTGTACAGGGGATATCGGTATCTGCAGGAAAATAAGTCAATATTTATATATATATATATATATATATATATATATATATATATATATATATATATATATATATATATATATATATATATATATATATATATATATATATATATATATATATATATATATATATATATAAGGTGAAAATTGATAGGGAATCTTTGTAAGACAAAAGCATGCATTGTCATTAGCAGGTATGCAGCTGTAAGAGGCTAATTTGCCGGTCTCATGCATATCTCTTTCAACCCTCTGGTGACGCCTACATACTTGTATACCGTATCTGTTATTTAAAATTCAAATCTTTCGCGCTTCTTTCTTTACAAAGAAAGAAGACGCCAAACAAAGAGCAAAGCTTGGCGGCAAGTGCCCACAAGGGAGAATGCCAAGCTAACTCATGACCAGTCTTTTGATATCGCTCCCACGATGAGGAGGTATCAAGTCCGACCTCCTATTAACAGGTCATTTAGATTAGGAATTCTTGCCATTTTTATTTGTTAGTTTTATGTGTGTGTTATCATAATTTCTAACGACATTTTGTGCATATGAATTACCTCATTTACTTAATTGCTAAAATCCATCTCTGTCAAATTGTCCATATCACTATTGCAAAATAAAGCACTACGAGGAAATTACTCTCAATTAACCCCCCCTGATTAATGACTGCAAGGTCATTAATCATCTGGATAGCCAAAGTGATTTTGGCCTAGACATCTGTGGTGACCCCTAAAGTGACTAATTAGAGCCCCCTAATCTGAAATTAGAAGCAGTGAAAAGTGCCTAAATTGCGAAAATTTCAAATTAATCGAAAAAAAAACGGTTACTTTCTCGTTATTACAGTGCGAAAATAGTGATATGTGATAAAAGTAAATAAATTAATTGAGTCGAAATTAAAAATAACGTGAAGAACAAGTTTCTTATTAATCTCATTTAAAATAAGAAAGAAAGTCGTTATTATAACATTCCGGTTGGTAACAGAAAAACCGTTGCTATTGCGGAAATTTGAGAGTTCAAAATCAAGCTCTTAACATTAGGCTTAACTCAAACGCCTAAACAAGTGACTCTAAAACGACGCCAAAACCCAGTCAAGAACAACAGGCTATAGAAATGGTATCAACAAGAAAGAAATTAGGCTTTAAAACTAAGGCGAAACCCACTCTTAAAAGAGGGAAGAAAAGATCTCCAATCCCTCAACTCCCTCAACTTCTTGGAGAAACCGGGAGACCATCTGATCTCCCCATTGGAGGCAACCAACCCCCCAACAAAAAGACCTACATACCAACTCAACAGACGAAAGGAAAATTCGTATGTCCCATCAAACTCCCACTTGAAAATGACCTTCAAATTTGGCTGAAAGCGATAAACAATCTATTTAAGCTTTACAAAATAAAAAGTGACCAAGAAAAATTAAGATTAATAGCGCCAAAGCTCCCCATTCAGTTATTAGCCACGATCAAAATCCCAATCAAAAATAACACTTATAAAGAATTGGTGAAAACAATTAAAAGAACCTACTCCATATCAGAAGATCAAAACATACGTGACGTCACACAAATAAAATTGCGCGACAACGAGCTCCCCAGTCAATTCCTTTCTCGTTTGAGGAAGACCATCGGTGAAGGAAACGCGCAAAATCTCCTCAATAGAGAACCTACTTTGGTGAAAGAATTTTTTCTAAAAAGGCTACCTCCAACGGTATACGAACATCTCCACAAAATCTCATCATGTGTAAGTATACACACCCTCGCTTACATGGCCAACGCTGTGTACGAAATCGAAATTTAGAAAATAAAAAGAAAAACAATGAACAGCCTATGACAACAACATCCTGCCAACACTCGAGATTTAGGCTGCGCGTTACAGGAGAAACAAAGCAGCTTCTCACCCAAGCTTCTCCAAACCCCCTTTCCCCCCATCGAAATAGTGGAAAATTACTTTAAAAATTCAACGCAAAACCTCGTAGTGATAAATAAATATTTCATGGAATAAAATTAAAAACACTTTAAATTTGAAATCAAATACTACTACTACTACTACTACTACTACTACTATAATAATAATAATAATAATAATAATAATAATAATAATAATAATAATAATAATAATAATAATAATAATAATAATACTAAGAATAAAAATAAAAATAAGAACAACAAAAACGATAGTGATAAAAATCCAAACGTGGAAATGAACAAATAAGTGAAAAAATTGTGATACTGTGAAACAGACAAACGTAAAATCTTTGTAAATGGCTTGCATGCGCCATCTTGGGTTAAAAATAACAACTAAAATTTCGATAAAAATGATCAAGTTAAAAACATTACGAATCATACAAATGTTATATCAAAATATAAAGCCAAAAACGGCAAAAATGTAAAACAAAGGTAAGGTGTTTTATCTTATATTTCTATTGTCTATTGTTGTATGAAAATTATACATTTATTTGAGTATATGATAATTATTATAGGATATTCATAGCAAGATTTTCTTATAGCTAAAAATTTCAAACAGCCAATGACTCCGTCCTTGGAGTTGCCATCTAGCGCTATATAAAATAAATATGCAACTGCTCCAGATATTATTTAGTAAAGATCAAAATAAATAAATAATAAATTTAAAATGAAAGTTACATAATTTAGTAATAAATTCAATTAAAAATTCATCAAAAGTTGTTACTAAAATAAAAACGATAAATGTATCAAACAAAATTTCTTTAAAAAGATGACTCTGTACAATTCTGGCGAAGATCACGCGGCAAACTTTTGAATAGGCTGTTTGCCCAGCTGACGAGTTGCAGGAATGAGTTTAGAAAGGTTAAACTGTATATCTACGCTGGGATGAGAGCAACAAATAAATTTCAAAAAAAAAAAAAAAAAAATGAGGCAGCTCTGATTCATGATAAAGAGTAGCCGAATTGCCACGTTTCCGAGAATTTCAAAATCTTCTTTTTTTTCTTACAACAACATAGAAAAATTAAAAATCATCTTTTCCATCAATAATTAAATTACCATCAAAAATAACTATTATCATATTGAATAATTGCGATCTTATTAAAAGTTAAAAATTTTCTTCGATGAGTGGTATAATGGAAAGGAACTAGTGTAATCGCTATTGTCTTTTCTGAAATGTAAAGTTCGCATAGACCTTTTCAGTACAACTCCACGAACTGAATAGAAATGGAATTAGAATGGAAACATACAATTGTTTTTAAAAATATATTGACTTTTATATAGAGGGTGAAAATAAATATTTTTAATATCGGTTTCAAATCATAATTTATATATAAAAAGATATTCTATATTTTAGAGAAAATTATATATTTTTTTTTATATCAAATATGATTAAAAATTTTATTAAAGAAACCCATGTCAAAGCAACCGAGCTCTTAACGAGACTGCAAATATTATACAGATGTACATGTAACCGCTAGCGAAGCGCTATTAGCGTAGGGAAACAAATGCCAAATCAGAAATGCATAGCGTAAAGGCTCCTCTTAAAAATTATAAATTATAATTCATGTTTATGATAGTCAAGATCATTCCCTTTTTCTTTTTTTCAAACACCTTACTCTTGTAGCCTAAATCTTTCTTGTAATATTAAAATGATCAGAAAATCTTAAGAGTGTAAGCCTCTATGAAAAAAAAAAAAAGAAATGCCCGCAAGAAAGCAACACTCTCTCTATTTACAAGGACAAACCGCTCCTTCAAAACCCCAACCAAAATTCCTCCTTTTGCCCATCGCCATAAACCCAACCCCATCTAGCGGGAAACAATAACAACAACTCGTGTACCCTAAACATACAACTTGGTTACCATGACAACGATCTTCGAATGGAGTAATCAAAACAGAAATTGATAAGAATACATAGGAGAAAGCAGATTGGAATATCATTTTGAACTCTACAATTCAGGGGAAGATTCGCAGGTGTGAAATGATTGGATCTTAACTGCATTTGAAAACGCAAGGTTAATAAGAAACCCTCTTACCGGAAAGGTTCCAATTGCAAGCAATCAAACGGTGGAGACATTAGTTTCACCTCTGAGAATGTGACATTGAAAGTAAGTTCGAGACGAGAACCGAATGGAACGATAAGAAAAGGGATTAGAAGATTGAAAAAAATACAGAGAGAACCAGTATCCCTGACGAAGATTACCTTGTAATTAAAAATGTCGTTATACGAACTCTTATTTTTATGACATTTTCTTTCTCTTTCTATTTAGTGTTTCATATCCTTTCTTACCTCTTTCCTCCATTATGTTAATTATTGATCAGAAGGTTGGGTATTGAAAAAAAAACTGTGAAACTATCACAAACACACGCGTCACGTGCGTTTGTGAGAACAGTTATTTTTTTCCCACCTCCGGGATTCACCAAAGTCTAAGGTGAAAATTGATAGGGAATCTTTGTAAGACAAAAGCATGCATTGTCATTAGCAGGTATGCAGCTGTAAGAGGCTAATTTGCCGGTCTCATGCATATCTCTTTCAACCCTCTGGTGACGCCTACATACTTGTATACCGTATCTGTTATTTAAAATTCAAATCTTTCGCGCTTCTTTCTTTACAAAGAAAGAAGACGCCAAACAAAGAGCAAAGCTTGGCGGCAAGTGCCCACAAGGGAGAATGCCAAGCTAACTCATGACCAGTCTTTTGATATCGCTCCCACGATGAGGAGGTATCAAGTCCGACCTCCTATTAACAGGTCATTTAGATTAGGAATTCTTGCCATTTTTATTTGTTAGTTTTATGTGTGTGTTATCATAATTTCTAACGACATTTGTGCATATGAATTACCTCATTTACTTAATTGCTCAAATCCATCTCTGTCCAATTGTCCATATCACTATTGCAAAATAAAGCACTACGAGGAAAGTACTCTCAATTAACCCCCCCCTGATTAATGACTGCAAGGTCATTAATCATCTGGATAGCCAAAGTGATTTTGGCCTATATATATATATATATATATATATATATATATATATATATATATATATATATATATATATATATATATATATATATATATATATATATATATATATATATATATATATATATATATATATATATATATATATATATATATATATGTATATATATATATATATATATATATATATATATATATATATATATATATATATATATATATATACATATATATATATATATATATATATATATATATATATATATATATATATATATATATATATATATATACATATATATATATATATATATATATATATATATATATATATATATATATATATATATATATATATATATATATATATATATATATATATATATATATATATATATATATATATATATATATATATATATATATATATAATATATATATGTGTATATATATATATATATATATATATATCTATATATATATATATATTTAAATATATATATATATATATATATATATATATATATATATATATATATATATATATATATATATATATATATATATATAATATATATATATATATATATATATATATATATATATATATATATATATATAAAAATATATAAAAATAAATAAATATATATATATATATATATATATATATATATATATATATATATATATATATATATATATATATATATATATATATATATATATATATATATATATATATATATATATATATATATATATATATATATATATTAAAGAGGAGTACATAAAATGAAATAGAATTTAAAGTCAAAAAACAAGCTAAAACATTAATTTCAAAGACAAAAATTTCAAGTTCAACCAAGAAAAAGTGAAAAAAAGAGAAAAAAAGAAAAATTCTTGTAATCTAGCTTAAAAATAGAACTACCAATTTTTCATATTTGAGTTTTATACGTTTAAGTTTTGAAATCTTCTTCGCGGCATTGAAATAGAGTAAACGTTTAAAAGGTGATAAACAAAGTTTCCTTGATTTTTTTATTCCTTTTTCATCTTCTTCTTATTCTTTTCTTTTTTCTCTTCTTTACTTTTTTTCTCTTTTCTCTCTTCTATTTTAATTTCTTCTCTTAAAAAAATTAATGAGTTAAAAGGGAAAAGAAAAAAAAGGCTTAAAAGTGTGATTTCCAATTTAAAAATTTTGAAAAGTCACATGACTTTATCGCAGTTTTTAATTTAAATTTATTTTTAGCTACACGCACACACACTACGCACTCATGCACACACCTACACACACGCAAACACACACACACACAACCGCACACACACACACACACACACACACACACACACACACACACACACACAAAAACTCTGTTCTAATGCACGATCTTCTTTTTTTCTTTCTTCATTAATTTCTGGAATATTTGCGACATTTACACTAATTTCCACTTTGCCGAACACGTTCTCTCCTTATCTCTTATTTCTTATTATCCCTATCTCCTTATCTTATTTCTTATTATCCTTATCTCCTTATCTCTTATTTCTTATTATCCGTATCTCCTTATCTCTTTTTCCTTATTATCCTCATCTCCTTATCTCTTATTCCTTATTATCCTTATCTCCTTATCTCTTATTTCTTATTATCCTTATCTTCTTATCTCTTATTCCTTATTATCCTTATCTCCTTATCTCTTATTCGTTATCCTTATCTCCTTATCTCTTATTCCTTATTATCCTTATCCTTATCTCTTATTCCTTATTATCCTTATCCCCTTATCTCTTAATCCTTATTATCCTTATCCCTTTATATCTTAATCCTTATTATCCTTATCTCTTTATCTCTTATGCCTTATTATCCTTATCTCCTTATTTCTTAATCTTTATTATCCTTATCTCCTTATATCTTATTCATTATTATCCTTATCTTCTTATCTCTTAATCCTTATTATCCTTATTTCCTTATCTCTTATTCCTTATTATCCTTATCTCCTTATCTCTCATTCATTATTATCCTTACCTTCTTTCTCTTATTCCTTATTATCCTTATCTCTTTATCTCTTATTCCTTATTATCCTTATCTCTTATTCCTTATTGTCCTTATTTCCTTATCTCTTATTCCTTATTATCCTTATTTCTTTATCTTTTATTCCTTATTATACTTATCTCTTATTCTTTATTGTCCTTATCTCCTTATCTCTTATTCCTTATCTCCTTTTCTCTTATTCCTTATTATTCTTATCTTCTTATCTCTTATTCATTATTCCTTATTATCCTTATCCCCTTATCTCTTAATCCTTATTATCCTTATCCCTTTATCTCTTAATCCTTATTATCCTTATCTCTTTATCTCTTATTCCTTATTATCCTTATCTCCTTATCTCTTATTCCTTATTATCTTTATCTCCTTATCTTTTAATCCTTATTATCCTTATCTCCTTATATCTTATTCCTTATTATCCTTATCTTCTTATCTCCTAATCCTTATTATCCTTATTTCCTTATCTCTTATTCCTTATTATCCTTATCTCCTTATCTCTCCTTCATTATTATCCTTATCTTCTTTCTCTTATTCCTTATTATCCTTATCTCTTTATCTCTTATTCCTTATTATCCTTATCTCTTATTCCTTATTGTCCTTATTTCCTTATCTCTTATTCCTTATTATCCTTATCTCTTTATCTTTTATTCCTTATTATACTTATCTCTTATTCTTTATTGTCCTTATCTCCTTATCTCTTATTCCTTATCTCCTTTTCTCTTATTCCTTATTATTCTTATCTTATTATCTCTTATTCCTTATAATCCTTATCTCCTTATCTCTTTTTCCTTATTATTCTTATGTTTTTATCTCTTATTCTTATCCGAAGTTCAGATGTTTGAGAGTTCTGACAACAGATCCTACTCTGGATCTCCCTTACTGTCCTTATCTTCTGTTAAAAGCAGTTGTTATGTCCAACTGCGCAATTATGTTGTTTGTTCTCGTATCCCTGATTTTGGAGTCTTCAGAATTATCAACCTTATGGCTCAAACTATCCTGCCAATTTACTGCAAAATTTATTTGTTCTGTATTTCTAGCTCCAAAGTCGTTGACTATCCTATATTCTTCGACTACTTAAGCTTCATATTAGAATATATTCTCTTTTCTTCATCTTTCTCCGAAATCATCTTTTTTGAAGATTTCAAGGTTCACCATCGCTTTCTCTCTTCTTCATCTTTCTCCGAAATCATCTTTCTTGAAGATTTCAAGGTTCACCTTCGCCAATGTCTTTCTTACCGCAGGTGATGCTTCAGGTAATACCTCAGGTGAGCTTGCCTACCACTTTTCTATCCAGAATGACTTCGAGCAATTGGTGCAGCTCCTTGGAGATGAACCCAACATTCTAGACCTTTTCCCAACCTCTCTAATCCTTCTCCTTATTCTGTTAATCACTTTCCTCCTTTGGGTTCCCTGGGTTCTCTGGGTTCCTCTGATAACCTTCTCATCTCTGCATCCTGTTCAACCCCTTCATACCTTCCTCAGGAAAAACACCCACCTATGACTAAGAAACGTTTTTGACACTTCGGCGCTGCTAGGTCGGACTTGTGGTCGTACTTAAATGACACCCTATGGAATAACTACTCCTTTGGTGGGAGTTGTCATTCGGAGTGTATAGAGCTGATAACAAAGATGATTCTCTCTGGCATAGAGAGAGAGAGAGAGAGAGAGAGAGAGAGAGAGAGAGAGAGAGAGAGAGAGAGAGAGAGAGAGAAAGAGAGAGAGAGAGAGAGAAAGAAAGAGGAATTACTGTCGTCATTAAATTCCGAAAATCCTTACAGCTTATATTTCATCCCTGAATTTTGAAAAAATCTATTTTTTTTGAAACTCTGAAAAACTTCTTTTCTCTCTCGTAGCAAGTGTAATAAACTTTCTGATTCTTCCTCCTGAAGCACCTTCGGGATTTTTGCAAAGAATGGCAACTCTAACTTTGCTTCAGTAGTAGGAGAGTCATATTGGAGGACGAAAAACCCACCCAAAAACCGAAAAACCCACCCATAGAAAAACCCACCCATCGAAAAAAAACCAGCGAAAAAACCCCAGCGAAAAACCCCCCAGCGAAAATCCACCCCACCGAAAAAACCCATCCCTGAAAAACCCCCCCCTGACCTTTGATCTTCCATGGGTCATTTTTGGCCCACGGTATTTGTCTAATTATTAGGTATTTGTTGGTGAATAAGCCCCTAATTTCTGTTGCCAAATCCCAAATTAATTTTTGTCACCCTAATTTATTGGAACTCCTCCTGCTTCGGTTTAAGGTTTATTTCCTAACAGAGCACGAACAATCCAGACTTTCTTTGCGATGATTATTGGCCTCACCTTACTTGTTTACTCCACCACCTAAACTTTTTCGGCATTGGCTTCTAATATTTCTTTTGTGAACCACACTACGGCAAATTTAGAAGATGTACTATTTAGGTGCTTACCTGTCTATGATATCCTAAACCTTTGGTTTCGATAATGACCACAGAAAGCTCCGCGCAGTGCAAGAACCGACACACAACGTTGCCACATATGCCCACCCGCCGCGTTTGCGCTCCGGCTCCACTGTAATATTACCCGACTCCGCGTTTCGTCCCGCACTCTTCCTCGTTGAGCGCTTTAAATATGTATATGGTTGATCAGGTGAACTATAGAGATTAGATTATGCTATATTCTGTGGTGTGTAAGGGCTGCTTTGAGGGTCGATCTGGTCTATCAGTGACGGTCAGAGGTGGAAGCCATTATTGATACTTATTGAATTCGATTAACTGGAAAATAGTAATTGTAGAAATATTAACTATACCGATAAGCGAAATATTGGTTTCGAAATTATAATGTATAATAATTAACAAAAACATATAGAAATAAAAAGTATATGTTAGTCCTCCTTAAAATGCTATAATAAATAATGTTTTCGGATAATGAAAATGATTATATATATAATATATATATATATTAATCGATGATGGGCGGAATGAGTAGTTATTTATATTATATCATAGTAAGGTGTATGCTAGTAGTTAAGAAATAAATAGTATATAGATAATTTAATAATTAGTCTTATACTATTTTAATAATAATATTAGATATTGCTATTTATTATATAATATTCAATTTAGAACAATATAAATTATGGAACTAGTCGTTTGGTTGAGGATTTTCGATTTCATATAATATCCAACGAAATACATTAAAGATACGAACCTAATACCAAACAAATTCAATATATTTTAACCAACATTCATAGATAAAATGTATAATAAAGCGTTATATATAGTGATTTGTGTTTAAACCATAGGAAGAGAATTTGAATTGCTACCCCATCACGCGACGCGACGATATCACGACTCTGCAGCATAGTCCCTTCTACTGCCACCTTCCTTCACATCGAATTCGGCTTGCAGCCTTCACCATTATTTTAAAATAAGATCATAACGCTACATCACATTTAAGCAGATTGTAGATAGAGATTTAGGGCTAATCACTTTTGGATAGGTTTTGTTACATCCATATGCATGTTTTTATCGGCCATGATTATGGTATAAACAAATATTTAATTAACTAAGCTTTGAATTATTGATACTCCTTTCAACTCTTCTCTACTCATATGTTATTTTAACAGGCTAATTAATTGTATTATGATAAAAGGATTATCTCTCTAAAGATGTTTCTTTACCCCAAGTGCATTTATTCCGCTTGTAGTATTTAGTAAAATCATAATTTAACTTAATCCTCTTTTGAGAAGAAACAAATTAAGTGAGTTTTAATGAATTTAATCTCAGAAATGAGGATCATAATGAAGGAGGAAACCATTTAATGAACCTATATGATATTTACTTCTTATATATCTCTTTTGAGGAAAAAACACGAAGACACTATATTTTCCCAAATATGAAGCATATATAAAAGATAATCTATCACTTTTCATTTTTTCCAAAGACTTTGAAGGGATTTTAACACTCAATAATATTGTAGCTAAACTCCAGAAGAATGTTTGCAAATAACAAATAAAATTAACTTCATAAATATGAGTGATATATAAATAAATAAGAAAATACATTTTTAATTTACTTTGGTTTTCCTGCTTCTGTTTTAAATTGACTATCATCATTGAAATATATTGATCAATAAAATTAATTAACTTAATCTATTTCTTGCCAAGGATAAAAATAATGAAGATAGCTTGAATAAAATAAAGAACCAAGTGCAAAAGTGGAACAAGGACTCTTAATCCCTGCTACTGTTATTTGACTTTTTACATAATTAAAAATAATTTAATTACCAGTACCTTTTTTCCCAAAAAAGATTACGTATGTCAATAAATAATTATCTGGATCAAAATTAAATAAACTTGTTATAGTTCAAATCACGAGCATAATTTATATTGATCCTAGATTACTTTATAACCCCATGGTCAGATGGTCTTTGAGCTGGAAAATACAAGCCCCAGAGGTAAAATATGGCCTTTTATATTTATGGGTCTGATTTAAACGATATTGCCGTCATTTTCATTGTTTTGTGCAATATATTAAAAAGTAATCCTGACATCGAATGCTTCTCATCTCCTTCATAACGAGGGCGATTTACGCTCTGTCTACAGTAACCACCCCGCTACTACTATATAATGTACTATAAAAGCTCCGGCGGAGCTTGGATATCAAAGAGCACCAGAAAACGATATTGTTCATAGTGAAAAAAATTGATTAACTTCACTCCAGAAATCTGACTTTATTTGAAATTTCTAAACAGGTTAAAGGAAGTTTTATGTAAGGGTAAACCTTAATCATTATCTTGTAAGTACGTAATAAATACTACTATTGATTTCACTTTTTATAAACATATAATATATATTTATATTTATTAATTGTTAGCATATATTATCTTTTCCCTCGTATGAGTTTCCGAAAAAAAAAACAATTTAGAATCTTTGGATAATAAAGTTTATTTCACTCACCCAATTCACAAAATCGCATTCAATAGTTCACATCCCTAACATAGTCATTATAAGTTAATTCTATACAAATATATTAATATAATGATTTCAGTACTATTAGATTAATACATAATATAATTTCAATACTCTATATAACATACTAAACACTAGTGATATAGTATTAATATTATATATTTTTATCTAACTATATAATATTTGACTTGAGAATTTATTACTTATAATCTGAGTATATCTATTGCTTATCGATTTATAAAAATCATACCAAAATGTCTAATATAGTATTAATCCTATAATTAAATGTCTATATATTAGTTTTCAAGTAAATATTTAGCAAGAAATTCATGACTCAAAACTTAATTTATATTATAGTTCTATAACAGGGATATATGCCCACAATAATTCCCAATACAATCTACTAAAATTATTTAGCTTAGCGGTGGATGTAATACAAGATATTATATTTGATTGCTATATATGTATATTAGATATATTATTTATATATTACTGTATCTTCAAGAAGTGAAATCTTAGGAACAGCTTCCACTCACGTCTTTACAATTCCTATTATATATAAGAATCCTTTGATGCTTTTCCTCAAGCCATGTAATTTATTAATTTCCTTTAGAAGCGTAATTACGTTCAAACAAGTAGGATTTAGAAGTTTTTATAGTACAATTAATAATGTAATACTTACTATAGTATATAGTGTGACCATAGGACATTATCCGCTGATTTTGCAGTCACTGATTATCATAGCTGCTGCTTGCTAATGGATTCTGTCCCTTTTACTTAAGTTCCGAATCTCAACGATTACAAGTTCATCTACGAGAGTCAATTAAAATGCAGTATCGAGCAGATATCAATTTGCACGAATCTTGCTCTCCAAATATAAGTTCATTACTCTCAAACAATTCTTCCACTCACACAAAATCTGATAACCTTGGAATTCGAAACATTTCTACCAGTGATTTGAACGACTCAAGTGGTTTGAGTTCTTATAAGGTTATATTATATAATAGTATATATATATATTAACGTGTATATATAGTATATATATTGATATAGTGTGAGTAATACAGATAAAGGAAAGAATTGGGGTATGTTAATTTAGCAATAACGATTCCGAAGTTTAGATATATAATAATATGAATTATTAAAGTTTTTCAACAACTTTTGTTTCCTTTATTTTATACCCAATAGTAACTAATATTAGCTTTTTATCTGAATTCATATTATTTTATTTTTATAACTAATATTATATATGTATTATTATTAATAATATGATCAAGTATATAGGAGCGGATATATAAGGCTATAGTGGGTATAATATATCAACTAATGATATATAAGATGAGTTAGTATAAACTATAATATGACCTAACTTTGCGACACTTATTTAACTACGCTGCATACGTATTTAGTTCACTGGTGATCCCTAAGAGCATATTTTTATAGACATGAGATCCGAATTAAATACAATCGTCTGGATTATTTAATGGAGTGTACATGGTGAAATTATTATTAATATATAAAAAATTAAATATTAGTTCAAGGAGTATATGTAGCGCTGCGCGCGAGTAACTTATATATATATATAGTACATATATATATAATACTATATATATAGGTATTAAACTATAATGTAACCCTCTTATGTATATTAATGGCTCAATAGAGCTGAATAGAAATAATAGTTATATATATATAAACATGTTAAGGATTTACAGATCAACATTTATAGAATTGGCATGGGAGTTACAATATTATAATTAGAATATATAAAAATATTAAGGTGAATAAGTTTATATTGAGTGTTGTAGATGATATGATTATATATCTATATATATATTATATGGATATTTTGTATTATTCTATATATATAAAGATATACAGATTTTATATTCATAAATATAATATATATATATTAATATATTATATATATATATATATATAACCTAAATTTTAAGAATCTAAGATACTTTCCTCAGTGAAATTATATTTAATATTATAAAATAACTAGTTAGAATAAAAATAGCAGTTTATGAAAATATCATTGAAAGATTTTTAAGTTGTGCTGAGTGTGTGAGGTGAATTAAATGAATACTAGTCGTAATAGTCGTAGCGACTAAAAATATTAAATATGTATGGATGTCTAAATAGCTTGTTATGAATTTAGACTGAAAAACAAACTCATATATGACTTGAGAAATTAGAGAGAGAGAAGCTAAAAATTTAAAACTTATATAGTCATTATAGGGTTTTGGTAATTAATAGGCTACTCAAGTGCGTCTATGATATATTAGAGATTATAAATATGGGTAATACAGCTTATATGGACAGTAATTTGTGATTAGTTTTAGATATATTTTATAGTAGTTTATATATATATATATAAATAAAATGGTTGGGTAGGTGCACCATTTCTGTAACCAATGAGTGTAATCATTATTAATGCCTCATAGCTCTGGTACTGTTTTTAGTGAATCTCAGTCAGTAGTGCTCAAGTATTAATATTACAAATGTCTTTGAGTAAATTATTAAAACTGTTTCCACACTAAATGTGTGATTATAAGTAGTATTTGGACTTCTTAATAGACGGGTACTTATACTAGTATTACTATTAAGGTAAGACCCTAAGTACGGTTATACTGTTAGTTATGATCGCTTCATAGAGTTAATATATTTCACCAACTTCTGTATATATATTATTAATATCTTTATTATTTGTTAAGCATTATTTGAATAGTAATAAGTAATTTGTTGAGTGCTACATTTTACAGGTGTATTTTATCAAATCGATTCAAGTTTCTGCTCTTTATTTATCTTTACTTTATTTTATTTATTTATTTATTATTATCCTTATTTTAGTTTATTTTTTATTATTTATTTTGATTTATTATATCAACTATTAGGTCTTCATGGCACTTTAATCTATTTATTATTTTTATGATATTATCATTTAATCGATGATTAGACACTAATATTTGGTGTATTTTAGGATGTAGGACATGTCGTACTGGGCATATTCACAGTTTATTTAGTATATGTAGTTAGTTTTGCTATTATTATTTATTTTATTTTAGTATTTATGACTATTATTCTTATATTTACTTATTTATTATTGCTGTATTATGTATATTTTTTATTTTATTTATTATTATATTTATCTTTTTATATTTAATTTTTATTTATTATTATCCAAATGAAAACAATTCATGCATTTGGCGGTAACTGAAGATAAGTCGGCCTCGACATATAGTAGCTAATAGCTATAAGCCTATTTAGGATATAGTATTATATATATAGTCCTATCTGATATATAGAAGTACCTAGTCAGCATAATAAAGTCTTGAGAATAACTAGAAGGAGGTTTGTCAAGTATATGAGCATAGAAGGATTTAAGTAGAGATGATTTTAAGGTACATAATATAATAACCTAAGTATATATATGAGATTAAGTGTGTTAGTGTAAAATTAATGGGCTGTAAATAAGTAAACGATGTAGTAATCATAAGTAATAGTTTAAAATTCTGGTTATATAATGATTCGAACTATGCCTCGCACCGTAATTATTTAAAGAACAAACACTTCACTCAGTTATGTAAATAGTGAAATTTTTAATATTGTTAAGAGATCGATATTATAGTTGATAAGCGCTATAACTCAAGCAACAAGTGTTATACTTGAGTTATTTTAAATATATTAGAGGTATATTATTATGTGTATATATATATTATATCAATGAGAAGGGGATATATAATAACGGGACGATAGCCAGTACATACAAGAGTAAAGCTAGTAGGGAGAAAAGTAATATAATTATAAGCTAATATGATGATATATATATATAATCAATGATAACAAAGATTTGAGGAGATTTTATATTAATTGTACTAGTTGGTATTTTTATTTTTGCAAATTCTTCCTTTTTTATTATTTAAATTATCTTTAGATATTATTTATTGCTTGGAATAGTTAATACAATGAAAGGAACAATTCTCCAAGCATTATTGTGTACAATATGAGATTGCCATAGTTATATATTAATATATATATATATAATGTTGGTCATTTTTCATTTACCTAATAAACTACATATAATAGTAATAGTTGTATATTAGAATGATACGTTATGTTTACACTGATATATATTATATATATATATATATATATATATAATATAAATATATACAGTCTAAATTCTTTATATAAACTATGCGGCCCTTAATATTTTAATAAGACTTGTTAAAAATAATTCCGAAATATCAGATTTATAATATATATATAGTACTCTTTGTTATTGATTATATATAATAATATATTATAACTATCCTGAAGTTATAAGTGATAGAGCGTAACTATTAGGTTATCTATTATATAGTATGGTAAAATAAGAAGTAATATTATATAGATCCTATAAATAGTATATATATACTATATAATATTCACTCAATACTTTTGTCTTCAGTGTATATATATATATTACTTTTTTATTTCAATTTATTATATTGACTAAATAATTTATCTATTCTAATTTTATGAGTGGTTTATTTATTTTTATTTTTTGTTATTTATTTAAATATTTTTATTATTCATTTATTATTTATTATTATATATTATATTATTAGTATAGTAGTAGTATAAGATAATTTTTTAAAGAGATATACAATATATATATACATAGTGTATCAGAACGTATTTAGGATAGAATCTTATTATATATATTAGGTATTATCTAGTTATAATAGGTTATATATATATAGTATATATATAATATATAATATATATATTATATATATATGATATAACTATATATATATATTTTGTTGAAGAGTACATCATCAAGACTATATAATTAAATAATGGATAAAGTATTGAACTGTTTGAACTAATTATATTATTGAATGTTTCTGGTGTGTGGGATTAGACGTTAGTTAGGAGTATTATCAATATTTTATTAATCATTAAATATATTATATAAGTGAAATGATAGTTAGGTATATTATCGTAAGCGTAGATATTGATACTATTAGTGATAATGGTGTAGTAGTGTTGGGGAACTTAGTAATAACTCCAGCATATATATATCCTGAGCTATAGTACGTAGAGACCTGAAGGATGAAAAAGTGTATATTGAGTGTACATAGGGTATTACTGTGAACGAAGTTGTTACCTGAATGTATACGTAATATAAGCAAAATGTTAGGAGTATATATATATGTGCATAGATAAGTACTATTAGAGTAATTAATAGGTAGCATATAGATCCAGAGAAATATGGTCATAGGGTATAATATATAGTAATGTATACTTAACATAAATATTAGGTTATACGCTATAGTCTTTTTAAGATGTACGGAAACGCGATGGTATGGAAGAATTCATACACTAGATAGACCGGTCAATTAGTAGAAAAAAATGAACACCTTCTTTATCATGGCAAGGAAATATGTGAGCATCAATTTTTTAGTAACTCTTATAGCTGCGTGGGACACACGAATATCGCGGTCCCATCGGTGCTCTATGGGTGTATTTCTGTCCTGTACTTGCTCTCGCAGATATGCGTCGACTAGTAATTAAGTCTGTACAGAAAGGCTGTTGAGCAGCATTGATCACAGAAGAGAGTGCTCTCCAGAGGAGATCGCTTTTTAAGTCATATCCTTTTGCGTAAAACGAAATTTGTTCTAAGAGTGTTCCCCTATGCTGCCGACGAGTCATATGTATCGGAACGTTTAAGGTTCTTACATCTGCTTTTTCGTTTTCACGTTGAATTAATTATGTTTCTAGCGATATTGTGTTTATCAGTACTCCACCTTACCGGCCACGGAGCCCCCAATCTATTATAACGTCGATTGCATGCAGGAGATCAACCCTAAATATACAGTTTTTTCAATCAAGCTGGCGCATGAAGGTAACGAAGGTTATTTACAGCCCCAGTGCAACAGTTGAAGAAAGAAGAAAGAAACGACAAGACAATTAATATAAGGAAATGTATCAGGATTTGGTACCATACATGCAGGTGATGGAGTAGCGATTGACGACAAATATCATTAGAACTACGGAACTCTCATCTTGCTTGTACATCTTATTTAATCTATCTAATTATCATAATTACTGTAAGCTTTGCATGGTTTGAGAGAGTACTAATGCGTCTGATGCCACTTTGAAACTGAACCTCTGTATTGTTATTTCGGACTACTTCCATGAAACAAAGGAAATTACTACTCGCCAAGTATTCAATGGAACGATTCTGCTCTAAAATACGGGCTTACCTTTCTTGTCAAACTCTTTCGTTTTTACCAAAAAATATATTACCGCTAAGAAGCACGTTTCTAACCCTGTCTTGTTCCAGATAATTCTCTCATAGGAACGACCCGGTAGCTATTAATTCTCCTTAATATAAACCAAGTCTGAAAAAACAGATTCTACTAGTAAAGGCGACATAGTCAAAATTATTAATAATCAATCACCCTAAATGAATACTATCTCGTTTACTACATGCGCTCTTAACATGCGTAAGTATACGATTAGATAGGTACAAGTACTTGATAAGGTGCTTACTCCAGTATTAAGTTTCAAGAGATATTATATACATAAAGTTAGTAAAATGTTATCAAATAATCTAAGCTTGTAATTATTATATCTGTGTATATCCCAATCCATCCATTGATCCAACCATGTATCGATCCATCCAACCATTTAGTCGAATGCCTTTATACATATGTGATCTAGTTCATATACATGAAATGGACATACTAAGAGCATAAAAATCGATTCTCTATATGAGTTAAAAATATTGTATCTATAAGACGTTACCGTAATCTACCTACCGTGTTGAAATGTCCTAATCGATATTGTATATACAGAGCTGATCCGTTTTATAATTGAAATGCATGGATTTTAAAGTAGGACTTATGCTTATACTATGCACATATGTATACTAGCGCTATATATCATTAAGTGACTTCAAGCATATAATACCTAACTACATAACAGTTAATTCAACTAGGAGTAGTAGTATCAACAATTATAACTGGTATTTAACAATAGTTAGTTGAGAGGTGATTAATAATTTGACTTAAACAGCTTAGTTAAAGTTTAAAAATCTTTGTACCCTACCCGTATATATAATCCGACAGGTATCGTACTTTGCGGTTGAGGAAAGACAGTGGATTTTACCATATAAGTAACTGTCTGTTAGACAGGTAATGTCAACTCTTGCCGTATATCAGTAAATTATATATGGTTCTATCCACAATTATTTGAAATATAAATTTATATATGGGTAATGGGGAAGGTAGAGTACTCGTAGCACCGCTTTTAGTGCTTACTTTCAATGCAAACTGTTAAAGTATTTATTCTGTTGTATCAATTTATAATAATTATTAAATATTCACACACTATATATCATATATATCATATATATATATATTATATATATTTATATATTAATATATATCACTACTGAGTAGAAATAGTTATATCGGACTATATAATGGCTTATGTAGATTATCTCTCTCATTTAAATCTGAATCCCGTTTAAAATATTTCGTTTATATTGAGTAAATTACTTAGGAGATTTCTTGCAGTCCTATTTATTAATACTGCTATTCATCTACAGTCTTTAAATGACTGTATAGACATCCACAGTAATAAATTATTTATACTTCATCATGTTGATAAAAAAAAAGGCAGGATTCTAAAAGCTTTATTGTTTGAGAAACGCACCAAAACTATGAACAGTTTGGTGACGGGGCAAAAGAGTGCACATAGTGAACCGAGTCGGAAAACATAAGAAAACATCAGCTGAAAATAACAGGTGTTTCATTAGAGAAGTAAATGCCAAGACAGATCCCCTGAAAGCGGATAAAATTCGAAAATATAAGTCCGAGTGCTCGCTGCCAGCGCCCTAGACTAATTCAAGTTCCTACCTCAGTTTTAATAATCGAACTTAAGTGTAATCGTAAGGAACTCGTCGCAGTCAGAAAATCCACCAGAGAGCGTTACCGACATTACGGAATCTTGATGAAAAAATCTTTTCCCAGACTTAAATTATGGAACGCACTTCCATCCTCTAAACGTGACTCAGAGACGGTTTCATCGCACCTGTCAATGACTCCCTCTGAGCGGCAGTGTCACGATTGAGCTATAAATATCAGTGTCGCATCGTGTCATCTGACACATCGAGCGAAAGTGGTACTGAGAGTGCCAGACTTAACAATAAGAGAGCGTTATCCACCACTACTTGCCTTACAGTCATCACCAATATTAGTGGCACCTTTGGTACTCTACTACCCACCACTCCATTACAAGTACTCGCTTCCCCAATTACTAGATTTACTCTACACTTGCTTTTTCTAGCATTCTTCCTCTCCAGACAAAACCACTCATCATGAGACGCATCTACTGGATCAACCTGTCAAGCATTAGAAATTTACTCGTCGGGTCAATATACTCATCTCTTACATCCGCGTT